>JANIJG010019709.1:0-42154 GCA_024611175.1 Megaceryle torquata | reverse complement strand
GAAAAAAAAAAAAAAAATAAAAAAAAAAAAAAAAAAAAAAAAAGAAAAATACCCCCCCGAAATCCCCAAATAATATTTAATGGCCAAAGAATTCACCTTTTTCCTGATATAGTAAAATCCACTCTTGCTTAGTCTATGTAAATTTATGAACTTAAAGACAGAATTTGTAGGGAAGGATGTTAAGAGTGCTTTTATTATTCTGAAGAAATTAAGGCTCCAAACAGAGGAGAAAAGATACATTTTTCACTGATTGACAATGCCAACAGACTGTTTGATATTCAGTTTGGAGCACATAACCTATCAATGATGACAGAAGACTTTCTCTACAGATTGCCTCACATGCCGTATGAACAAAACACACTGGTTACCTCTGGAATATATCGTATGAGAGAAGAAAAATAACAATTCTTCTCTTTCACCAGAGTTCTCTAGGGTTACTCTAATAAAACCCACAACATGATCAGTTATGGATTAAGATAGAAATTCACTGATGTAACCTATTATCATGCTTCAGTAATTCCCTAGGACTACTGATCTCCATCTGGATGGGATATTATAACAACTAAAAGAAATGGTGCAGCTGGGAATAACAATTATTTATATTGGCTCTTTTCCATTCTTATGCAAGTCTACTTAGAGTTATTATTTCAGTATTGGGGAGCACCCAGATAAGTTAGCATAGTGCATGGTCAGTGTGTATGGGTAGGGAATATTGAATACAGAATATATTGTGCCATTTTGTACCCTTTCATATATTTGAAAGCATTAGTTACTAATGCCTGCAATTTACCTCCTTTTATGAAATTTAAAATAACCCCAACGTGTCAAGTCAAAATAGTAGATAAATTGTAAAATTAGGAGATAATTTCATCTTTTGATCAAAAAGGCTTTCTAGGTGGAGTGTGAAAACTTTTTTAAAATTAGTTGACCTTCTGTGTTGTAAGTTAGGAGATGGGACTAAGTGGAGTGCATATGCCTAACCTGATGTTCCATCTCTGTCTTATCATAATGGAAATTTTCTCCAAAATATCATAAATATCATATCACATATAAGTCATATAGAGAAAATATTTTTCTTTAAAAAACCCCAAAAAACAAAAAACAAAACCAACCAAACAAAAAAAAATTGAAAGAAAATGTTGCAGAAAATACTATGGTTTGCTTTTTCTTGTTGTTTTCTCTACTGGGGAAATAAAAATGAAAGATTTAATCTCGGGTTGTATTCATAATATTCTAATTGTATGTAAGGTCATGGTGTTATGGTTTAAACCCACCCACTTCCTCCTCCTCAGGGGGAAAACTCATCCCAGTCCTCTTCTGAAGCAACATGGCATCCTTTCCACAGGTAACAGTCTTCCATGAACTTCTCCAACTAGTGTGGATGTTTTCTGCAGGTACAATCCTCCCAGCAATGGACTAATCCAGTGCAAACTTATCTCAGAGTCATGATTTTCTTTGGGATTGGTCCCCTGCTCCAGTGTGAGTTCCTTCATGGGCTGCAGAAGGGATTCTTTTCTACCTTTGATCTCCATGGGCTGAAAGGCATCAGCCTGTCATCTCACCACAAGCCAAAGGGGAATTTTTGCTTCGGCACACTTCCCCCACTCCTTCCTCACTGACCTTGGTGTCTTCATGGTTGACCATCTCAAGTCCCACTCCTATCCCACATAAAAGAACTCCCAAAACAAAAGAACCCACTGAAGGGTTTTTCCCCTCTTAAATATGTTACCTCAGAGGCACTGGGTCAGCCTTGGCCAGCATCAGGTCCAACTTTGAGCTAGGGGACCTTCTCAAAGCTTTTTACAGGAGCCACGCTGCACTCACCCACTACCAAAATCCCACCTGACACAAACTCAACACACATAGGCACATTACTTTGTTTCCAATAGAATTTCAATTACTCCATGGCATGAATTTACCATCTGGACTACAATTCTCAAAATGCATTCTGCTTTAAGGGAGCTTGACTCTGTTGCTCCACTAATCAGCAAGGTTGGGCAATAAAAGAAAAAGAAACACAAGGTGCGATTCTGTTTTAGGTAGATGAAGCTTACTTTATTTTGGGTTGAGTTGACAATGAGATTCATCTACCTGAAATGTACAAAGCACCAGGTGCTTTGTGTTTCATTTCCCTTTATCTTTCAACATTTTTCATCCTAAATCTCTTGTCCTGCCAAAAAGTCAGTTTTAAACAGTTTACTTTGGTTTTCATCTCTTCTAATTATGAATAATTCTTGCCATCCTATTAAATATTTGGCAGAAGTTAGTGGATTAAGTGACTTGTTGCCTTTTTTTAAATTGTTTTGTTTTGTTTTGTTTTTTTTATATAGCCATAACTACTAGTAAAGCATACATTTTATCTTTTAAGTCCAAATGAGGACAGAGATTTAGCAGTGAAGAACCTACTTTGGTTTTGGTTTGGTTTTTTTTTTTTTACTACAAGAATATGAAGTATGTTATTTGACCTCTCAATATATTTTAAGCAGGTTTTTTTCTTAATAAAAAATATCTATAAAAAGGTTACATATAGTTATGAGTTCTGTAGGTAAAGGGCTGCCATCCAGACAGATCTTGACAGGCTTGAGGAGTGGGCCTATGTAAACCTCAAGAAGTTCAACAACTCTTAGCACAAGCTCCTGCATCCAAGTCAGCCTGATCACTGGTATCAGTACAGGCTAAGGGATGAACAGATTGAGACCAGCCCTGCAGAGAATGACCTGGGGATACTGTTAGATGAAAAATAGATTGAGAGCTGGCAACAGATGCTTACAGCCCAAAAAGCAAACAATATCCTGGGCTGCAAAAAAAGAAGCGTAACCCACAGGTTAGAGGTGATTCAAGAAGGGTGAGGAGGGACTCTATAAGTGAGTGTAGTGATAGATTGAGGGGTAACAGTTTGAAATTGAAAAAGAGTAGATTTAGATTAGATATAAGGAAGAAATTCTTTACAGTGAGGGTGATGAGACATTGGAACAGGTTGCCCAGAGAAGCAGTGGATGTCCTCTCCATGGAAGTGTTCAAGGACAGCTTGCATGGGGCTTTGAGAAACATGATCTAGTGTAAAGTATCCCTGCCCATGGCAGGGGAGTTGGAACTAGATGACCTTTAAGGTTCTTTCCAACCCAAACCATTCTATGATTCTCCCCCTCTGCACTTGGAAACCTCACATGGATTACTTGTCTCATCTTACTCAGTGGACAATGAGGGAGGTGACTCATGATCCCCCAAAAGAGTCTGTCCCTGCACAGCAGGTCTGCAGAGGCAGTAGGGTCACAACAGTGACTTTAAGGAATAATACAAAACGGTTTATTGTTTTCCCTAACAACAATCAATAAATGGTGTGGATAAAGGTGTTTTGGCAATAGAGGTTATTTTCTTACCAGTTACATTAAGGCACAACTAGATATCAAGTAGAAGAAAGGAAAAATGAGCAGCAAGAGCAAAAGATAGGAGGAGAGAGAGAAAGAGTAAGATAGAAAGTAAATAGAAAATAAGATATCACCACACTTGGATCCAGCAATGTCTCGTGGCATCAGTCTTAATCTTGAGTTCTTTGGTAGTGGGTGCACCCAGATAAATATTTTACTGTCCCTTTATACACATGGCATATGGGTGGCATCCCCAATTTACATAATATGTGTAGAGAAGCGGTGCTATTACCATGAGCTCCTTCTAGTGTCTGTCCACTATAGACCTCTCCTTGGCATAATCACAGTGGTTAGCAGAAGAAATTAACTCAGGGAGAAGACACCCTCCAGCCTATGCAGAATTTATCTCTTCCTATTCTTAACCTATATACAAAGAGCCAGGGGAGGATGGCAGAGCCATTGAGGACCATTGACACCTTCTCCCTCCAGGCAGGTCTTGCTTGATTTTAGTTCAGATCTTATCACCACACAAGTTTTCAGACATCAGCTGGGCTCTTACAGTACTGCATCCAGCTCTGGGGTCCCAGCATAAGTAAGACATGGACCTGTTACAGCAGGTATATATGAGGGCCATGAAAATTATCAGAGGGATGGAACACCTGTCCTAAGAAGACACTGAGAGAGTTGAGGTTGTTCAGCCTAGAGAAGGGAAGGTTCTGGGGTCACCTTATTGCAACCTTTCAATATGTAAAGGGTGCTTATAATAAAGATGGAGAGAGACTTTTTAGTAGAAACTCTAGTGACAGGACAAGGGGTAATAGTTTTAAACTAAAAGAGTGTAGATTCAGACTGGATGTAAGGAAGATATTTGTTATGATGAGGGTGATGATACATTGGTGCAGGATACCCAGAGATGTTGTGGATCCTCCATCACTGGAAGTGATCAAGTTCAGGTTTAGATGGGGCTTTGAGCAATCTGACCTGTTGAAACATACCCCTATTCATGGGGAGGAGTTGGACTAGATGAACTTTCAAGGCCTTTTCCAACTCAAACTGTTCAATGGTTCTGTGTACTCATAGTGAAATTTGGAAAAGATACTGAAATGGGTATTTAATGTATTATTTGTTTTAGTTTAGCAAATACGTATTTACTGATTTACAACCACAGACTGACAGTATGACTAAGTACTGTTTAAAAATGTAGAACTATATTAGAGAAAATACATGAAAATTGTTGCTGACATTATCTTTGCTCCACATACAGTAAGTATATGTCTGTGATGTTCTACCAAGCTTCACTGTGGAATAAAAAGCCTAACTTCTACTTATTTTTAATTTTTGAGGACACTAACAGTCCTTGTTAAATATTCCATAACATTAACTGTTGCCTTAACTGAAATCACAGAATGGTAGGGACCTCTGGGGATCATCTGATCCAATGGCCTTGCTAAAGAATGTACACCTAGAACAGGTTGCACATGAACATGTCAGGGTGGGTTTTGAAAGTCTCTAGAGAAGAAGTCTCCACAACCTCTCTGGGCAGCCTGTTCCTGTGCTCCAACACCCTCACTGTAAAGAAGTTTTTCCTTATGTTTAAGTGAGACTTCCTGCATTCTAGTTTGTGACCATTTCCCCTTTTCCTATTACTGGGTATGACTGAAAAGAGACTGGCCCTATCCTTTTGACACCTGCCATTGATAAGATCCCCTCTCAGTCTTCTCCATGCTAAACAGACCCAGGTCTCTCATCCTTTCCTAAAAAGAGAGATATTCTTTTCCCCTAATCATCAATGTAGCCCTCCTCTGGACTCTTTCCAGTAGTTCCCTGTCTCTCTTGAACTGGGAAGCCCAGAACTGAAACAGTATTTCAGACATGGCCTCACCAGGGCTGAGTAAAGTGGGAGAATAAACCTACCTCGACCTGCTGGCCACACTTTTCTTAAAGCACCCCAGGTTACTATCAGCCTTGTTGTCTACAAGGGCACACAGCTGACTCATGGTTAACTTGTTGTCCACCAGGACTCCCACGTCCTCTGCAGAGCTGCTTTCCAGCAGGTCAGCCTCTAACCTGTACTGGTTCATGGGGTTATTCCTCTCTGCATGCAAGACTCTACACTTGCCTTGTTGAGCTTCATTATGTTCCCCTCCAACCAACTCTCCAGCCTTTACAGGTCTCACTGGGTGTCAGCACAGCCTTCTGGCATGTCAGCCAATCTTCCCAGTTTTGCATCATCAGCAAACTTGCTGAGGATACACATTATCCCTTCTTCCAGGTCACTGATGCATATGTTGAACAAGGCTAGACCAGGTACTGACCCTGGGGAACACTGTGAGCTACAGGCCTCCAATTTGACTCTGCACTGATGGCTACCCTTTTCTTTCCAGAGTTTCTTTTGAGGTAAAAAAGCAGTTTTATTCTGTTAATATAATTTATTTCTGTCTGAAGTAACAATATTGTCAACTGTACTTGAAGAAGTGTTCTTAAAAGTAGTACTTTCTCCATTTTATCTATACATTTTATTTATTTACTTCTGCAGCCTTCCACATCTTTTACCAAGTGATCAAAAAAAAAGTCTACCCTCCTGATGTGTTTCTCACTGCTGTCATTTGACCCAGCTATCCTACCTTTGTTTAGCTTCTCCCTTACAAAATCTTCAGGATAAACTGTGTTACCTAATATATGACTTTTATTTTATCATCAGGAGTTTGAAAACAAAAATAAATTAAAAAACTCATCTCATTCCTCTAGTTACCAATCAAATCATTTCATCACTCCTGCCTTCAATCGCAACCAATAACTGTTCCTATCTCTCTAATCACTGCTCAAAACTATATCTCAATTGATACTAATTTCAGCACAGTTCTAGTGATAGTACAGAAATAGCTTTCCTTCATCTGGCTGACAACATTCTTCTTGCTCATTTCTCCTTTCCTGCTAGACTTTTGTTGACCTTTTAACACTGTGGATCTCTACATGCTTTTGCCCCAGTTCCACAGACATCTTGATGTGCTTTTACACATACATAAATAGACAAAAATAACTAAAAAATGCTGTTTTGTTCTGATTTTTTTTTCCTAAGATATTTATCTACAGAATTGTCCTTAGTAAATTTCACAGCTGGCTTCTTTTATCCATCAGTATTATTCTTCTTACCTCAACTTGGGTGCAATTCACAGAATAGATCATTGTGATCCTTAGGATCTAATTCTACTTCTTAAGACTTATGTGACTTGTTAGTACAGATGTTTTCAGTTTGGGTTCTGATCTGTTTGAAAGACTGAGTCTAGGTTTAGTATTTATGACATCCCCATCCTACTGCACCCCCCATAAAAGAGTGGAAGGCTGCATAAATTATTCCTTAATAGGTAGAGAGTAACTGCATTTAGTCCTTTTACCTGTAGGAAAGTGAGATGTTGAATTCCAAACTGCAGGCAGCCCTTTACCTTTTGTTGCATTCAGGAGCTTAAAACAACAAACACAGACACACACTAATGAACAAAAAAGCAAAACCATAACAAACAATCAAAAACACTCAAACCCCAAGCAAAACAGAAAACAACCAAGCCAACATGCTGAATAGATTTTTTAAATTTACATAATTCTTCAAAATTCAATTATTTGGGGTCTTCTGTCAAGGACATCCAATGCATTATCCAATTTTAAGAAGACGTGACTACCCCGAAATAGAGGCACCTTCTGGCTGGATTGCCTAGTCATCCAGAGGACAACAAGTGTTTGCATGACTCAGATGGCTTTGGAAATTATTATCTTCTGTTGAGGATGTTGCAGGGAATATTTTAGAGTTTATTGAGCCACAGAAAGAGAAAGAAACAGCTAGATAAAAAATAAAGATTTGATAAATTTCCTCTTTACCTTCTCTTCCTGGGCACACAGTGGGATTCAGAGCTCAGAGATAGATTTATGTCTTCCCACACAGGACCTGGTGAGAGCTAAGCAATTCAGAATTAAATCCAGGAAACCTCTGAGCCACCTGAGGAACTACCTTGATGTAAGCATGGAAATCATTGATGACAGGTGTATATATCTAACAGCCTGAACATCTCTGAAGTCTTCTGGCTGACTAAAAGCTCATTGGAAGATGCCTCCAGCCACTTATGATACTTGACAGTACCCTGCTTAGAAAGTAAGTTGCTTACACCTCCTCTTTCAAAGAATGCAACAAGAGTCTCCCCTGTGGCAATTGTTAGGATGCCACAATTGCCCAATTTGGTACGATTGTCTAAGAGACATTTATAAACTCGGAATTCTCTGGGTTCAGAAGGGGGTTTTTTGAGCCTGAAATGGCCACACTCACATCTCTCCTCCATCCCTTCAGGCCTTTATGTAGAGTGAGTTTAACGAGATCCCCTCCTTGTCATTTTAAATTGGTTTCAAGATCTTTGGATGCAGAAATAGAATCGCATGAAGAGTGGTCCCATCCTGTTAACTGTCATACTTGGAGTTCTTGTGTGGCAGATGAAAAGGTTTGCCAGTTGTATCATGTAAATGTATAGAGAGAGACTAAATTTGCAGTGGCTAAAAAAAGAAAACAAGTTGTTACTAAAGTCTACAATCCCCGGTGAACAAAATACTGTTACTCTAGTCATAGACTCATTATATCTGTTTCACCTAGCCATTGCCCTGGTGCTGAGAAAATTATGGAGAAATTGTATGTTTCTATACTACTCGGAAAAAGGGTGATTATCCTGGGGATATCTTCTTTACAGTTTATGGCTGCTTTGCATGGAGACACTGAGTGGGGAATATCTGGGAGTGAAATCCAGATGATTACATGCAGAAATGTGCAAGATACAGTTAATCACCCAGGAGAAATGAACACTTCTTGGGAACAGTTAAAGCACTATTCTGAGGTAGATGTCTAAAACAGGTCTGTTGTATTGCACCCTAAACTATCATTTGCACCCTAAACTATCATTTGTCTCTGACTATAAAGTGAAACAGATGTAGATGACTACACTGTAGCTTGCGTGAAAAGTAATAGGAGAATCCAGGTCACCATATTTATTCAAGCAGTTACTAATTTCTAATTTATCATGTCACAAACTATACAAAAAAAAAGGCATTAAAAATACCCTGTAGAGTATCATGTGTGCTAAAAATCACAAAATCATTAGGATTTGCAGAGATATTTACTAAGTACTGTTAACCATGTACTCAAGCAAGGCAGAATGTACATTGAAAGTAAAAGCAAAGTAAATTGCTATATTTCTCTCTCTATATTCCAATATAAAGATTTTATATTACAAGATATGCTCAATGACTTCAAGACTATAATACAGATGTAACTTTGAAACTCCCAGACACTTGTAACACCAGTAGCAGACTGGTGAGAAGCTTGAAAACACAGGGTTTTTTTTCCTTTACTTTTTTTTTTCTACATTTATATCAAACAGTATCTGGGAAAGCAACCCTATCTAACAGGAAATAAGCCCTACAAGATCAGTTAAAGCTATACCTAGGAGAACAGTATCTCCTCTTTTTGCTATAGTTTAAATATTCTCTTCAATATATCAGAGAGAAAATATGTTCCCTGGATTTGTATATACAGATTGAGGTAATCTGAATTTGACATAACACTGGAGGATATCCAAAGGTGAATTTCAGCAATGCTTAATTGCTCTCTGCTCCTGAAGCTTTTAAACAGTTAGTTTTGGATAATACCAAAGAGTCTGATGGCTGTTTTAGAAGGGACAGCTTGCTCATAGACTCAACGGGAAGGTAATCACAGAAGTTACTACAATTCAGGGACACTACACCTAATCCAAACCTAGTTTGTGGAGTGCATTGGAATACATAGCAATGGGATACTTACTCTCCATGTCATGCATCTGTATAGATCTTGCCACAGCTCCCATATCTCCACTCATTTATTTTTCATGTCCTATGGAAATCTGAATTTGAAATTCTCATTATGACAGTGAAGGGTAGTGGATTGGAGGTGGGATGGGTTGTGTCCTGATGCACAGGTCTCAAACTCTCAGGGCACTGGGAACAGTTCAGGTGAACATGAAGACCTGGGAATTCAGAAAAGCTCTCAGGTTCCCTAATATACATGTAGACTGTAAATGTCTCCACAGTGCATGATCAGCCTCAAATTTAGCCTGAGAGTACACATGATTTGTGTCCCATTTCACTCACATGTCAAAATCCAAGCATCCTAAATCCAGACTACATATTTTCCCATTCAAACTTGCAAAGCAAAGTTGTATAGATTGACTCAGACCATTTTGTTATTTACTTTACATTATGGCAGAAGGTAGTAGTACAGAAACCTCTACAGCTCTGATCATGCCTGTGAGATTGTAACTCTTGAGGTTGCAAGTCCACGGCCTACTGCCACTTATCTGAGGGTCCTGCTGCTTGTACACCAAACTCACAAGCAAGGCTCAGTAGAGTCATTTAGACAAAGACCACAGTTTATTTAGACCCCAGTTACCCACACAGTATAGTCCCAGTGGACATGTGTATGCCCATTATTTTCACCTTTCCATTAACTATTCCACTGTATCACTTCATAGATCATATGTTGGAGTGCATATAATATTTTATAAAATATATTTTCATCCACTTGTAATAAATTAAACTGATATCATCAGCATTACACTTTGTAAAACATGGTAGTTGTGTAAATAAAAGTACATCTTTGAAATTGTCCATGACCATTACCTTTGCACAGTTGTCTTTTCAGGGAAGTGCTGTAATTACCAGATACACGTGCTTGCTGTTCTAATCCAATTATCTTTCAACAGACGAAACAATGACTGTTTCTGTTACTGACTTCTAGATTTTAACTTTATTTTAAATTCAGTAAAAGTCACAAGTCTTTAACCACAGGTGGTTTTGCTTCAGCACAAATGGTAGCCATAAATTATAACAGAAGTTTTTGAATGTTTTACATGATATATAACTAGGGTCATTGGTTAGATAGTGGGATATGTTTTTTACTTCTAAAACAGAAGAATGTCTCTAGTTACCTTCAGCAGACTAGTTTTTTTCCTAACAAGAATAGATAACCCTCTTCCATTCTGAATACTCTTTTTAATGTTGTATACTTACCCCAGAAGTAACTTAAATAAAGCTGCTATATAAATACATGTGTGCTTACATGAATCACCCCTATAAAAATTCACGTTTACAGCAACTGTCATGGCTGTAGCTGAAAAAACATTCAGATCTGTAATACTGCAATAGTACAACTCAGTTATGAGATAGAAAGCAAACATATATATGCATATACAACAAATATAGCACAATATTTTGCACTATATAAGTACGTACTGTACTGGCTTATGTATGATATCACTTCACACTTGTGAATCTCAAAACTGTTGAGAATTATGAACTCTAATGAATGTCACTTCTGCTCAACCCTTGATAGAAAGCAGAAGAGCCTGATTTATTTAGTTATTTTAGCTTCTAATACATCTCAGTGTATTTTGTGAAATGAGCAATATTTTGGTATAACTACATTAGTTTATTTAAAACCAGTAACTCTTCAAACATTTTTTACTTTAGCCATAGCTAGAAGGTCATGAGCCAAATAAACAGTAAGAGATCTCTGTGCTCTTACAAATAGTTCCAGTAATTCTGTTTCTTATTGTGTAGGAGAAAATTTTTGTTATCGCAGGACAGGGGAATGGATTTACTCATTCTACATCAAGTTGAATCATATCCTAAAATCTGCAGACTGAAAGTGCAATGCTCAAAAGGGTTTAGGCCCTTTTTACTGTGGAAAAAATATCCCTGGGTGAATCAGATATACATTTATCATAAATATAAATATCTATCTTTAGATGCAGAGTCAAAACATTTCTTAGTATCACAAACTGCCTGCCTATCAGTATTCTGCTCTCACAGAATTTATTTATTGAATTTGCCTCTCTCTTTATATATTCATTGCTTTAGTCTGCAATGCTTCTCTTCTGAAAACACAAGATAAACACCTTTGATCAAGGGTTTATTTAAACAAAGCAAACAACCTTCTCCACTGAAAAGCTTAACATATCCCTAACATAGAAACTAGAAAATAAAGGGTATATTTTTCCCCATTACACAAAAGTTTAAACAAGTGTAAAAATAATTTGCAAATGAAAGTGCAGTATTTCTTTTGCAGTGTGTGCTAAATGAACAGTGCAGTAGGCAAAACAAAACATCACTAAGTATAGCACATATAGTATAAAAAGTTTTGCAGAATTATCTGGCAGGTGATGACCATTTATATCTAAAGGTAATGGATTGATATTTTTGTTTTATTTTAAGGAAACACTGTAAAGAATCTCTTAATTCAGTACTTCAGGGGTAAAATTCAGGACAGAGTAGCTCTGCTTGAAGCACACTAATGAAGTGTTCCAAGTATAGGTTTTGTGTAGGTTTATGCAGGTCAGCAGTACAAAATTGAACCCAAATGCTATTTATCTAGAGCCACAGTCTAGAAACACCACTAACTGATGTAGCTGGTTGATGCTGTGGGGAACATTTTGGTATTGTGATGCCATCAGACAGCTACAATTCACAAAGCACTTGAGCATCACATAATCCATGTTCATTTTTAGTTACTTGTTGCTTATGAAATAATTAATTGCCAAAAAGTGCAATGGCTTAGCATTCAAAACACATTCCTGAAGATACTTTCAGGACATATTGCATATATTTAATTGTATTTCCATTACTTTGAAAAATGTAGTTCTGTGCTTTCCAGACATTTTAGTAGACTTTTATAGGTAATTTCTTCTCTAGTATGGACAGGTCTGCTTCTTTTAGTGCCACTTGCAATTTACAGCAACAGGTCTGCAATATTCTTCTACTTCAACTCAGCAGACATCATGTCCTGACTACATCCTTCTGACCCCAAGAATGTTGTTTCTGTAACCCAATGGGAGATGTGATACAAAAATATTTGTAGTTATATGCAATTTGGGTCTTCTTGTTATGACTTAATGTCATCTTTATTGCAATAATAACTTGGTTTCTTGGTCAAGGAACAAAATTTTCTTCATTGACTTAATTTCCCTCATTCAAATTTGTTTCTGTTCTGCCTTCCTTCTGGTTGTTTGCATGTGATTCAGCCAATATGAAAATTCTACTTGAATTGTTTTGTACAGTAGCCTACTTTTAGAGATACCTAATTCAACGGTTCTACAGAACTTTATCTGGCTTTGAGTTTTCTATTATGATATACCCATACAAGAAAAATCCTTTTACTAAAAGAATCTATAAATCAGCAAAACATTTCAGAAACAAGGAAAGTGAGTACACTGGCAAAAGCTCAACTATTTGAAAAAGCATTCTTTTCTTAGTCCCAGGTGTTTTAAAATGAGTGAATAGTATATAAATGTTTACTTTGAAATAGTATTTCAGGCAGTTGTTGACTATTAACTGCTTAAGTTTTAACCACTGTCATTTAGGATGTTGAAACAGTCATGAATGATTCACTGTAAGCCATGCTGAATTCCAACACTATTGTTCTGCAAACAATCAATCCTGTGATCAGGATTATGCTACTTAGGAGCTAGAAGGCATTCAGGGCCTTTGTATACATAGTACTTCAAATATATATGGAAGTATGTAAGCAGACATACTGTACTTAGTAATATTAAGAGGATTTTCATTATATTGTGTATGGATTTGAGGCATTATTCTTCACAAATGACAAGCTATTCTAGCTCTCTGTGGTACGCTCAGTTTCTGTCTCCAAGCGGAGGATAATGTTTGCTATGTTCTACACACAGTTCAGTGTCCTGATCTTGCAAATAATTATGTATGTATAGAGCTTTACTAAGAGAATGACTCACATAAAGTTACTCACGTGTAATTGTTTGTAGGAATAATTTATAAGAGAGACTAAGGCAGTTTAGAAATGGTCTTTCAATAATGAAAAGTAAAAGCAACTATAAGCTGGCCTTGGCATTGTTGATTCAACTGTCTGAAAACTGTTTATGGGGAAGACTGTTTCTTAGCATTTGACATGCACTATCTGCTCTACTAAGACAGCTAGTAAGTGTTATTTTGCTTCTTTTGCTAGCTGACAAATCTAGCCACTGCTGTATCTTTTTCTATCATGTGGTATTAACTGTATTTCTATGAAGTTTTCACAGATACCAAAACCGATCTTGTATACCTTTGTATCATTTACACCATACTAGAAAAGAAGCATTCTTTGGAGGCAGGAGTTGCACTGTAACTTTGCAATACATTTATCCTTTTTCACCAGTTTCTTTTTTTTTTTTTTTTTTTTTTTTTAATTAAAATTCAGTTGAAAGTCTTTTCAACTAAAAATATAACCTTTTGAAGTTGTTCATTATTCCCAAGTAAAGTAGAAAAGTGTGAATATGATAAAAGCTACCCAAAATGAAAGATAAAAATGTACTCAGCTTGAAATTATAGAGCAGAATGTCTCTTTTGCATAGAGAATATAATATTTTCATACATTGTATATTTGATATGTTTAACCATGATAATATATTTGCTTTTCATATATGGTTTTGTCTTCTTTCTCTTTTGTATGTAGAAATGAATTAACATCTAGGTAGTGTTCATATTTTTCAAATGCAGCTTCTTTTTCATAATATTACATTGAAATAATAGACTTGAAAAATTAGACATCCTAGTAAATCACACTAAATGTATATCAAAATATATCAATAATATGAGAGACAAACCGATTGACTATATGCATTTGTACAGCTTAAGAATATTTATAATACCATGTGTGTCTTGTATGAGACTTTATATGAGATCTGGTTTAACCTTTATTTTGAGAATGCCTCATTATTCTACATGATATTCCTCATTGTACCATAGAAAAGTGGATGGATCTCAAGATTCAAGAAAGCACACAGGCTTGAAGGAAGGCCTTTAAAACTTCTGAGTTTACTCAGGGACCCATTTAATTTCAAGGATACTTTCTGATGATGCCTTTTGGAGCCTACTTAGAGAAGTGAGCGGGGAAAAAATAAAGCACTGAAGATATAACCTTTTCAGCCATCAAAGATATCCTTCACCAAATTATTTCTTAGGAAAAGAGTTCATCTTTTGAAATGAGGTATGGATGCAGTCCTCCTGGACTATATAAAGGAATTTTTTTCAGTGCCTGTCTTGTCTGGTCTTTCACAACTTATCTGGTCTCTGTCTAGCTCTTTTGAAGATCAAAGTACCCCTTAAATGTCAGATGCTGATATCTACGAGAAAGATATACTCAATCTGTAGCCTTCTTATCTCTTGGTGTATGCCCATGTTCCATCTTTTTTTTTTCACAAATCTTAGCATAACTATATGAAGCACAGGTCTCAGAAACAAGGGAAGATGTCCAAAACAACATTTTAAATAGAGGTGTTTCCTTGGACTATGAGTAGTAGGTTATTCTAGTTATCTAGTTATTAATTACCTAAACAGTGCCAGTATGTGTTTTGAGCATTACTTACCTCACTGAGGGTTAGGCAGTTAAATCTAGGATCCTTCAGTGAGTAAATTGACATTATTTAGCCTTTTATACATTGAGGTTATATTAACATGCAGTTTTAAACAGGTTGTATCAGGTCTTCTTAAAGACGTGTTCTCCTCTTTCCTCTTCTTCTAGCTAACTTAATGACAGTAGTCCAGTAGTTAACATATGATGCAGTATAAAGCAAAATTTTAATTCTGTATGACCTAGATGCTAATTGCAACTAAATAGGAACACGCAATTCAATCTTAGAGGTGCCCTGAATGCATTTCTTGGACAATGTGGGGGTGAGACCAGTGTTTCCTGTGAGAAATAAGGATGACTGCTGTCAGATGACTGTAAGGATTCTGGTTTTGCCATATCCTGGGGCTCAGTTGTTTCACTGACTCCAGCTGTTAAACACAGCATATGGAGCATCATGTTCTGCTTTCAGTAGAATCTTATTTCGACTTCTGGATGCTTTTCTACCTCAGGTGTCTTTTCTTGCAGTATTCTGGATTCTCAGTCAGGTTTGCAAGTCTCAGAGGACTGTCTGCTGTCAATGGGTTTGTCTGGTCTGTGTAACTGTCTTTTCTAGACAAATTCTAATTTCTGGTCAAGAGTTAATTCTGAGGCTTACGTTACTTTCTCCTTTAGGCTATTTTGGTCCATATTCCAATCATAATCTGATATTATCAAGGATTCAGTTCATCCCTGAATTGCTACATTATCTCTTCACACATGAACACTCCTATGTTTTCATTTTTTTGTGCTCTCTGCTTAGAAATGCATTGTTGATGTGTCCCATTTTTATGTAATGAGCAACACTTCTCAAATTTCTGTATTATATTGCTGCAGTTAGCCTCCTCAGCCTGAGCCTCATCTACCTGAATTAACTGCTAAATACTACAAACATTAAGTGCTTCAAGACCAGCTGTTATTGGCAACTTTCCTCTTTTTTTTTTCTTCTTTTTTTTTTTCTTTTTGTGTAACCATAGCTTGCAGACACAAAATGAATCATTACTTTTTAGACCTTTGTGTTCTCTCTCTTTCCAGGAATGTCAGTTTCATTTCAGGTTTTAACTGCTTCATCAGAGGCCAAGTGGTCTCTCAGAAATTTGTTGCTTCTATGCCATGTGTAAATTGCTCTTCTTATCATCATAGTCTCCACAGTCCTGGTTGCCTACTAATCCAGACCCAAAACTTTGTGAAACTGCAGCGTAATTTACTTCTTTTTGCAACCCCAAATTTCTTTTGTATGAAATATGGACAGAGAGAGAGGTGGATGCCTCAATGACTCTCAGCACGATGAATTCTCAGGGTGTTAGTCTTGGACATTGTCAATACCCAAAGGTCTTGCTGTGAGCCTCTGTGAAGCAGAGCAACTGGCACTTTCTAGAGGTTCTGATTATGTCATGACTTCAAACATTAGAAATACTATATTAAAATGCAAACATGACACTTCCTTATAATACCATACCTGCAGCAAATCTGCATTTGCTATAGTCTCCTCAGGTCCCTACATGCTGTCTTATTTCCTCCTTTTTATATGGCATGTACCTTTCATCGGATTTTTTTCCTCTGGGGATCCTTTCCTGACTGATTAATTTGGGCAGGGTTGAGCTGCTGAAATCCTTCAGCAATCATTTTAACGTTTGACAGTGGTTTGCTTTGGTTTTATTTGTTTTTCACAAGGTAAATACCTGCTCACTTTAAGTTCCTCCTTTCTTAGAATAATGACAGATTCTTATGTCTTTCATCTGCTAATTTTTAAATTCTCCTTTAAATAACTTTATTCTTTCTCCGGACATGAATCTTGCCTAGTATGAAGCATAAGATTATTGACCCATATCTTATTTTTTCTCCATTCTCAAGTCCAAACTGTCAGTTAACTACAGATGGAAGAGGTCATCCTTTCAAGCTTGAGTTTGTATTCTGTGTGTTATGAAGTTGTCTTCCACACGTAAAGTTCTTTTTCCCCACTCTTTTTCACTTAACCAAGTAATTAAACTTATCTGTTGCTCTAACATTCAACACCATCAAGAGTTCTGGTAATGGCTTGTACTTGTCAAAGTCTGCTTTAAGTGGCATTCATTGATGTTCCAAGTTAGATGACCCCGTGAAAGTTTTGCTCTCTGAATTAGTTTGGAATTCAAAAGCTTCAGAAGTTTTCTGTAATGGGTTATCTGGTGGTGAAGGTTCTAACTATTCTGTCTGGGATACCCAGGATAGAGAGTAACATAAAAGCTTATCAATTTTCTGCTCCAATTCTCTATTAATATCCATAAGATGCCTTTAACTTCTGCTGGCACAGCCATGTTGTTCATTTGGAATTCAATATGAGAAACCCATTCTGTGTAACTGATCTTAAATGAAGTCTATGGTTACAAGTTTTTGAGTGTGTTGGTGTATTTTATCAGAAAGAAGGCAGTCTTTGAAGCAGTCAAAATACATAGTGGCTGAGAGGTTTACCTGAAACAGTGAAGTGAAGGTTTGAGTCCCAGAAGTAAGAGCCAAGAGACAGACATTGGCTGAAAAAGCCCAACACTTTTTATGAAAGTTAGGCTGGTAGGTTTGCAATCCACTAACTGTACAAGAGAGTTTCATCTGTAAACTCTATTTCTGTACCAGATACCCTAGCTAGATTGTTTCTCTAGTGTATGTAAAGAGAGATTCAATTTATCTCATTCTAATGAAGAGATCTAAACTTCTTGTGAACTGCCTCCTGAAAGTCTTATTTTTCATCATTGCCTAAGAAAGAGTGTAAACAGGTAGGTGTCCTGTGCAGGAAGAAACCATTCTGCCTCACTTGTGATTAATAAACAGAGACAAGATATTTGTAATCATTTGCAAAGAACTGGAATTTTTTCAGCAAACACCAAAGAGAGCAGTCATCTTCACTCCTGTAAGCTAGTGCAGGATTGCCAGAGTTATGACTGATTCTTCCTTCATTGAAAAAGCCGGCTGACATGCCATGAAGAAGGGCAGAAGAGAGGAAGAAATGGTCCTGTGACTAAATCATTCAGAATATTCTCAATGAATATCCATCTGGTTTCAAAATATGTCCTGTGTAAATATATTAGGTGTCTTTAAGGAACTCTGTAGACAGTTTCTCATTTCTACTTTCATTTTCCTCTCCTGAGCATTGCCACTCTTCCCTACTGTGACTTTTAACTTATAGGGATTGGGGGGGATCAGATCCTTGTGCCACAGAGCCTCAAGCTGCAAATGTAATGCAAACATGTATTAATAATTAATATTAATAATTAATAATTAATTAATTGTTGTGGTTTATAGCCAGCCAGGAGCTGAGCACCTCGTGGTCACTCACTCCCCTTCCAGTAGGATGAGAAGGAGAACAGGGAGAAAAAGACAAAACCCCATGGGTTGAGATAAGGAGAAATTTAAGAGAACAATGCAAGATGAGAAGAAACAACAGTAATAACAATAAGATTGCCAAGGTCCCTTCCAACCCCTGACACCCTGGGATAATAGTAATGAAACAATATATAAGGTGAGTGACACAAGGTGAGACCTCACCTGCAGTGTTGCGTCCAGTTCTGGGCTCCCCAGCTTAAGAGGGACAGGGATCTACTTGAGAGAGTCCAATGGAGGGCTACAAGGATGATTAAGGGACTGGAACACATGCCTTATGAGCAAAGGCTGAGACACCTGGGGGTCTTTAGTCTGGAGAAGAGAAGACTGAGAGGGGATTTGATAAATGTTTATAAATATATGACTGAGTATCAGGAGGAGGGGGACAGTCTCTTCTCACTCGTGCCCTGTGGTAGGACAAGGGGAAATGGATGCAAGGTAGAGCACAAGAGGTTCCACCTCAACATGAGGAGGAACTTCTTTATCTAAAAGGGTCAAGGAGCACTGGAACAGGCTCTTCAGAGAGGTTGTGGAGTCTCCTTTGGAGATTTTCAAGATCCACCTGGATGTGTTCCTTTCTGATCTGTGCTAGATCATATGGTCCTGCTCTGACAGGGGGTTTGGACTTGAAGATCTCCAAGGTGCCTTCCAACCCTGACATCCTGTGATACTGTGATCATTTTTGGTTCCTTCCTCAGAGCATCTAAGGAGGACTCTGTCCGTTTTACCTTCGATCCCAGTCGGTGTGTTCCTGAATCCGGTACAAGAATCCATCTCCTGAACACAGCTCCCATCTGCTGTGGGGCCCAGTCTGGGGACTCCTCTGCTGCCTGCTCCACAGCATCAATGGTGATGGTGGTGTAATTACCATCAGGGGGTCTAGGTTCCATACTGGTTTTGTATATATTTGTATATATGCCATTTTTATTATTATTGTTTTCATTTTCAGTAAAGCTGTTCTAGTTTTCCCTTTCTAATCTCTAAGTCTCTCTCCCTTATTCCCTTTCTCTTCCCCTTCAGGGAGGGAGGGGGTTTAACAGAGAGTGTCATAGGTCTAAGATGCTACCCTGACCCTAAACCATGACAAGAATAAAAAGATGATGGAAAAAAATACATAGTACATGTAAATGTTAAAAGGCATTTTATAAAGGATGTCTCTGCATCTGTCACCTACATTCAAACGTTTCCCTTTTTCTTTTACTGAAGGCAGAGGTTATAACAGAGAAAATTGTCAAAATTAATATATATATATATATATAACATTTGCCAAATGAGATCAAAACAGAGAATTAGTGAAGTAACACGATAAACTTAGTCTAGTATGCTATATAAATTGGCCTATTAATGTAAATGGTACTTCATTAATAACTTAATTTTTATCATGACATATCTATTCATCTGACCAGTGTAAAGGTAGATTTCACATGATACTCAATACACACCACCTGATATAATGACTTGTCTGAATAGAACATAGCAGAACATGAATTAAATTGTCTTTTAAATACTGGGTTATCCACCTAAGGCTGGTGTCAATTATCAGATCCTGAATATATTTGCAGACCTGTGGGTAAAGATGCGTAATGCAGCTGTATGTTACAGACAACAGAGATATGATGACTATATAAATGGTGCACAGCTGGACAGACTGCATTAAATTTCTGATCCCTGAGATCCTATAACAGAAAGAGGTTGTGGAAGAAAAATGTCTATTTGGGAAAATAACTTTTTTTTTCCTAATATTTTTAATATAATCATAATCCTCTGTGTGTCAGCATTATGATTATGACAAAAGTATAGTGGATATATTTTTTTACTTTAACCTCCAAATGAATATTATGCTTTCTTAGAAATGTCATCCATAAGAATTTTGGTAAGGATACTGAGCAATACTGAACACTTCTCATAGGTAAGATTATTTGAAAGAATATTCTCTTCCATTGAAAGCACAATTCTCCTGAACTGGATTAATCCTTCTGAACTGGATTATGAAAACACTGTGAAGGATACTGTTACCATATTTCATACCTCATCAATAACTGGACCTATCCATTTAGGGGTAGGTACCTTTCTCCAAGGTGACCAGCATTGCAGAATGCCGAAGTAGCCAGATTCAACAACTTTGCTACCTTTTAATGTATTTCAGGTATCAGTGGAGTATTCTTCTGACTTAGAGTAAGGCAGAGTTTGCCCTTTGTACACACAGGTGTTGAGCATGTTCCTGGAGTCTGTTTCCTTCCCTCAGATATAGTATTACATCCTGATTATCTGATAAGTGCTATTTTGCTCCCATGCCTCCAAACTCACACAAAATTAGCATCTATGACAATGATTTCTTCAGCTTTTATATGCCCAAGGCTGTAAGATATAATTAAATCCTTGATAAATTATTAACTGCAAAAGAAGGAAAAATAGAAAAAAGAGAGAACATTGATGTAAGTCAAACAATATTACTTGCACTGCCAGATTCCTGTCTAAAAGATTTTAACCAAAGATTTACAAATTAAACACTAGGAACTGTTGGCTACACAACATTGCTTTATGAAATAGATGAAACTTTGGGGATTTACAGGCATTTTTATAGGTACCTACTATTTGTCTGAATAATGACTAAGATCCTACAAATCACAGTGAGCAAAACATAGTACTTCCTTAAATCATATTCTGTCATTATTGTCCCTGATCTACCTTTTCTATTCCATTTGGTGATAGATGTAGGAAATGTAAAATGTACTGTGTGGTCTTTATTCTTCATTAAAAATTTTGATTAATAAAAGAAAATCATGAAAAAAAGTTCAAGCCAAAATATTTTGAAAGGTTTAGATATTATTACCTTACATTCAGAATGATTTATCTAAGTGTATAATAATGACATTATTATGCTTACAAATAAATAATGTGAAACAGACCATTATATGTTCTGTGGTGCTTGGGTTTTCTTGTTTCTTTGATTTGTGGTTTGGGTTTTTTTGTTGTTGTTTGTTTGTTGTTGGGTTTTTTTTGTTGTTGTTGTTTGGGGTTTTTTCGTTGTTGTTGTTTTTGTTTGTTTTGTGAAAGAAGGCTATAACTCTGAAATCAGGTTTCAATTCACATATCTTTGTTAATGAAGTAATATATACCAGGTTTATATACTAGGTTAGTCTTTTCTATGATTTTTCTTAGGAATTTTGTACAAGAATTTAGGAGAAAAAATAAAACAAAACAGGTAGTACCATGAGAAGCACGGTTCATTGGGAAAAGGGTAGGTGTACATTCTGGGAGGGTATCATGTATGTCAGCCCTATTCTTAGATTCTTCCTTTCCTTGCATTCAATAAGCATTCTACATGCAACAGTCCAATCTCAGTGACAGGATACTGAGCAAGATGGATTTTTGACCTAAACAAAACTGACTGCTTTTATGTCCCTTTATGCCATAAGTTTTGAACACAACCCCTTATAGCCACCATAATAATTTTTTTTTTTTTTTTTTTTTTTTTTTATGTCTGGTTTGACAATGTGGTATATTGTAATATAACCACAGCAAAATGGTGGCTCTTGAACAAGTAGCTACCTTTCCAATATGGAAGGATAGTGCAAAGATAAAGTGCCACAGAAAGCCTTGTACATTTGGGAAATTAACTCTTTAATCTCTTATATGTGATATATTTTTGGTATTTTTAAAAGACTTTTTCAGTATTTTTGAGAATCTTACCATTGGAGTTTACCATGCCACCTCATATCTTCTGCTGACAAGATCAAATGTGCATGTCAGCAGTGTTGAAATGTTGTTATAGGCTTAGAAGGCCAGTGTGCCAAGTGTACAAATGAACAGATGGATGTGACCTCTTCCTCTCTCCTGAAGCAAAAGCAAATTTTTGTTTCTCAGCTTCAGAACAATTAAGAAGAAGTTTCAGTTACGCTTCATTAATTACCTATTACACAAGTCTTTTTCATGTTACTTACAGTCTGTGATGTTTGCTGCAGCACTCACATGACTTTCTGACATTGTTTTGGGACAAACACTTGTTGGGTCTATATTGGACTTGAAGTAGATTATTGAGAATTAAAAGCTTCATGGCTCAATTATTTCCTTCTGTGTTTGATCTCTAGGTGGAAAATGTCATCCCTTTTTGTAATCTCTTCAATCAGTTGGTGAGCTTGTTAAAATATTTTGGTGAATTCATATCTTAGATAAGCTGAATTTTTCCCTGAAGGTGTCAGTTTCTTTACTGACTAATGAGGATCTCAGAGTAGGCACACTGTAAACTTACTGCACCCCAAAATATTAGGTTTGCTAGATGAGAATGAAAAAGGTGTTTGTACATCAGACCTAGGGGGAGACATCTACCACTCTCCAGCTAATGGGTAGTTATTATTATGTAATTACTTGTTAATGAATAAGTATAAAAAAATCCAGAAAATAGTTGGAAATAACAATAATTCTTAATTTCAGTTCAAAAAAATTTTACAAGCAGAGCTTTCCACATGTCTAGGTAAATTTCAATTCTGCTGAAATAATTTAATTAGTTAAATCTGTTTAATTTGAACCCTATATTCAATACAGCATCTGTACATTCCTCCTGAATCAACAGTATTTTCCTGAAAAGTAGGACATCCTAGGGCAGCTGTGGCAAGCATAGAAGATACATATTTCAAACAGAAAATAAAAAGGAGCATACATTTCTGATATGCCCATGCCAAACTATTGTTAGGAATTCCAAGAGTGAAATTTTGCTTAGGTTATATGCATGTGTGTATCTTCTGTCTATAAGTCATTCAATTCCTATTCACTAATGTGAAAAAAATATCCCCCTGTATTAAAAAATATCTAATTTTCACAAATTACATAAGGGTCTTTCTCAGAAATAAGTATGTCTTCTTCATCATGGTTGCAAATCAGACAGAAGATGGCAGCTTTTCCTTTTCAGGTTTTTAAGCCTAAGGATTGTTTCCAAAAATGAATTAGACTTCTTGGCTCTGTTTCTTGTTTACAGAGTGCTGTATACATTGACATTTAAGAATTACTGTGTACTTTATTTCTGACTATCATACATCAGATTATAAAATTAAAGGCAGTTAGTGTCCCACACAATCCTGGGTGAGATAAAAATTTTCTGCACTCTACTGATTTTTGTATAGTACTTCAAAAAGTACATCCTCTAAAAACTACCTTACTGAATCCCTCATTGCTTTGCTAACTGTACTTATGGTAATGATGATGGACTTACTTGACTTTGGAGCAGGAATCCTGATTAAAATACAATTTAGGCATTTTACTCTTACATTTTTATGTTCTCTAACAAAAAGTACAGAGTGATCTAATATGCTTTGGAGATGAACTTTATATTATATGGATTAGATTTCTTTTGGGAGATACCTTCTAAAATCCTGTTTAACAATGTTAAATCTTAAATGACCAACAATGAAGAACTTAAAAAAAAAAAAAAAATTACTTTGGAACCAGAAGTACCGAGTGTATAAGACAGATGAAATCTTTGAAGATAAGCTGAAAGAAAATATGATTAACACTGATGAAGCAAAATAATGCCAAGTATATGTCATTTCTGAGCAAAATGCATTATACAAGGTGGAAATTGAACTTTCAAGACTCATGTCAACATTTTGCTCTTATGCCTTATCAAGGTAAGTGAGAAAAGAAAAAGCAAAAACCATAGAGTGATGAGTCTGTTGAAAGTTAAATATGGTCATGTGTCAACACTTTGCCGAATGACATCATTCTGGTGAAGTAATTACAAGATTACACAACGATCCATTTCTAAAGACTGGCAAATATATGTTGTGGGTCAAAGCCTTAAAAGTTTTCACAGTATATTCTTAACTTACATTTTATTTGTAACCTGTATGGAGATCTGCACTTAAACTTATTTGTAGAGATATTTTATGCACTCACACAATGCAAATCCTTTTCATTATGCACTGCTAAGGGGAAAAAAAAATTCTCCGTAGAGCTGTCCTTGATCTTACTTCAAAATGATAAATCTGTTTTCATGTCATTGTTCTAAGTTTATTGCAAGAGTAACAAATTTTTCTTCAGTCCATATGGAATAACCTCTTCACAGAATCTGTACAGCTATTTCTGCTAAAGATTATTGTCCTTGCTTGGAATATAAACCATGATAAAATAATAATTTAATTGTTTTTATTTATGTTCTGTAAAACACATAAATGAAAGCTTAGTGATATTATACTGTAAATAACAAAAAAACAACAATGAAGATTGTGGAGATAAGTAGTAAATAAAGAAGTAACATTATCAGAGTGGTGCAATTATCACTGACCTTTGTAAATTTATACAAAAGTAGATGATTAGATCACCTTAGTTTATGCACATGTACAGTTATTAAAAATTTGAGTATCTGAAGTGCTGTACAAATGTTTCCCTATGGTTACACCTCATACTGCTAAATAACAGAGAACAGGCCCAGTGCTCAAGCTTGTTTAGGTGCTTTGAATCCTCTTGGTTTATGCATGTGAAATGCTTACTGTAACCTCAATGGTATGTACTTGCTGTTGGTTAATGAGATATAACTTTCTGGTAAAATATGGATAAGCTGTCCAACATATACCTGTAATCAGTTATTATAAACTAGAAATATGTGTGGTAATAAGAGTAGTAATATTAGTCTTGTGCTTGACAAATTGTAAGTTAACTGAACTAAGTCATTCCCTAAGAAAAAAACAACTAAGCAACACTGAGGCTTTATTAATGTAACTCTTGATGTTTTAATCACATTTCATTTATCTTATTCTGTTACCATTTCCAAATTTTAAATATCCTGAGGCTCAGAAAAATTATTCTAAATCCTATGCTATCATTAGGCCAGTTTTCACTGATTGTTGCTTCTGCCTTTTAATTGGACTATATTGCTTTTTCGGGTACTGAATTACCATAAGGTTCTTTTTTTTTATCTCACACTGTTTTTAGTTTACTGTGTTTTAGTTTCACTGTACAAAATGATTTCTGCATCCATGTTTCATTTTTGTAGATACATAATGATATCTACAGCAGCTTCTATGATTGTTTCAAACACTGATTACAATTTATAGAACATCAAGACCTTCTTAGCTAAGAAAACACATTTCCATGTTGAAAAGTTTCTAGGCTACATTAGATATTTACCTAGGTCACACACAGTGTAGAACAAGAATCTGGAATTTCTTCTTTATAATTATTGTCAAATAACCTGAATTTGATGGATATCCATAAATATTACAAGATATATTTCACAGAATTATAGAATCATAGAATGGTTTGAGTTGGAAGGCACCTTAAAGATCTTCTAGTTCCAACCTCTCTGCCATGGGCAGAGACACTTCCTACTAGATCAAGTTGCACAAAGTCCCATGCAACCTGGTCTTCAACACATCCGGGTAGGGGGCATCCCATTCCAGTGCCTCACCACCCTCAGTGAAGAACTGCTTCATTATATCTAATCAAAATCTACCCTCTTTCAGTTTAAAGCCATTGCCTCTTGCTTATCACTACATGCCCTTGACAAAAGTCCCTCTCCATCTTTCTTGTGGGCCCCTTTTAGGTACTGGAAGGCCACAGTAGGGTCTCCCCAGAGTTTTGTCTTTTCCAGGCTGAACAGCCACAACTATCTCAGACTGTCTTCATAGAAGAGGTGCTCCAGCCCTCTGATCATCTTTGTGGCCCTCCTCTGAACTCTTTCCAGTAAGTCTCTGTCCTTGTGTTGGGGGCCCCAGAGCTGAACACAGTACTCCAGGTTGAGTCTCACATGAATGAAGGGCAGAAGGGGAGAATCACCTCCTTTGACCTGGTGGTCATGTTTCTCTTGATGCAGCCCAGGATATGGTTGGCTTTCTGGGATGCAAATGCACATTGCCAGGTCACACTGAGCTTTTCATCATGCCACATCCCCAAGTCCTTCTCTCCAGGGCTGTTCTCAACACATTCTCTGCCTAGCATCTATTTGCACTTGGGATTTCATTGTCCCAGGTGTAGGACTTTGCACTTGGCCTTGTTGAACTTCATGACGTTAGCAGGACCCACCTCTCAAGCCTGTCAGGGTCTTTCTGGATGCCATTTCTTCCCTCCAGCATACTGACTACACCGCACAGCTTGGTGTCATTGACAGACTTGCTGAGGGTTCACTCAATCCCACTGTCCATGTTGCTGACAAAAATGTTAAACAACACTGATGCCAATACCAACCCCTGAGGAACACCACTTGTCACTGCTGTACACTTAACCATTAAGTAGTTGATTGTGACACTTTGAGTGTGACCATCCAGCCAATTCCTTATCCATAGAGTGACTGATTAATCAGATCCATGAATCACCAATTTAGAGACAAAGATGTTTTGTGGGACAGCATCAAATGCTTTGTGCAAGTCCAGGGACATGATATCAGTTGCTCTTCCCTTATTCACCAGTGCTGTAACCTGGACATAGAAGGCCGCCAGTTTTGTCAGGCACTATTTGCCCTTAGTAAAGTCATGTTGGCTGTCACCAATCAATTCCTTATTTTCCCTGTTGCCTAACATTGTTTCCAGGAAGATTGGTTCCTTGATCTTGCTGGGCACAGAGGTGAGACTGACTGTCCTGTAGCTACTCACATACTGCCTTTATTACTTAAAAAAAAAAAAAAAAAAGTGGGGCTTATGTTTCCTCTTTTCCAGTCAATGGGAACTTCACTAGACTGCCTGGACTCCTTAAATATGATGGGTAATGGCTTAGCCACTTCATCTGCTAGTTCCCTCAGGACTCACTGATACATCTCATCAGGTCCTGTGGACTGATGTACTTTCAGGTTCTTTAGATGATCTCAAACCTGATCTTTTCCTACAGTGGGCAGTTCTTACTTCTACTGTTGCCTTTGATATCCTTGGCCAGGTTTAATTCTATCAGGGCTTGAGCTTTTCTAACCTGTTCCCTGGCTGCTCAGAGAATTTCTCTGTATTCCTCCCAGGCTGCTGTCCAGGTTTGAGTGAGAACAGAACTAATTCTGTTCAGTGATTTTACTTTTCAGTTCAGTTCTTCTAACTAACTGCACTGTCTGAAGTTAGCAGCCTGTTTTCACAGTGTCTGCTGCTGGCAGTGATAACACCCCTTGTTTAGAGTTACTACCAAGGAGTGGTTTGTAGACCAAGACCACTGCTGGATCTTGTGTACCACATTGGGGGTGCAGGAAAGTGAAAGGCCGCACCTGCAGGGAGGGGTAGACAGGGCAGGTGACCCCAAACTGACCAACGATGTATTCTAGACCATATATGTCATATTTGGTATAAAGCAGAGGGATCTGGAGGGTCTATAGCTCTCTCTAGGGGGCCCTGGGCTCTTGAATCATCAGGTGATTGTAGTGGGTGACTGCTGAGGGAAACAGAGTGGCCCATTTGCAGACGAGACTCATCCCACAGGGAGGTCTGCTGTCTCCCTGGATCTCAGGTTAGAGACATAAAAAGGAAGCTCCCTGCTCTGGTGCAGTCCTCTGATTACACCCCTTGCTAGTTATCCAGGTTGGTAATGATGAGGTTGCAGAGAGAAGTCCAGGGGCAATTAAGAGGGACTTTAAGGAACTGGGGTGACTAGTTAAAGGCTCGGGTGCACAGGTGGTGTTCACGTTATATTTGATATAAAGCAGAGGGATCTGGAGGGTCTATAGCTTCTCTTGGACCACTTTGCCAGCTTTGCTTGTCTTGGCTCAGGTCCTCTTTCAGTTCCTTCCTCGGAGCACCCAAGGAGGACTCTGTCCATTCTGCCTTCGATCCCAGTCGGTGTGTTCCTGAATCTGGCACCAGAATCCATCTCCTGAACACAGATCCTGTCTGCTGTGAGGCCCAGTCTGGGACTTCCCTGGTGCCTGCTCCACATCAGTGGTGATGGCGATATAATTACCATCAGAGGGGTTAGTTTTGATACTGGTTTTATGTATATTTGTACATATTCTATTATTATTATTATTCTCCTCATTAAAGCTGTTCTAGTTTTCTTTTCTAATAACTAAGACTGTCCCCCTTATTCCTTTTCTCTTTCCCTTTGGGGAGGGAGGGAGGTTAACACAGAGCATCTGTTTTAAGTCTAAGGGGCCACCCTAACCCTAAACTGTGACAGCTGCCTATCCTTGCTTCCACCCTCTGTAGGCTTCCTTTTACTGTTTAGTTTGTTCATCCATGCAGGCCTTGTGACATTATGTCCTACTCTCTATGTGTTGAGATGCATAACTCCTGAGCATGGAGATGATCCTTGAATATTAGCCAGCTTTCTTGTCCCCCTTTTCCCTCCAGGGCTTTATCCCACTGTATTCTACAAGGCAGTTCCCTGAAGAGGCCATGGTCAGCTCTCCTGAGGTCCAGGGCAAGGAGGTTGCTGTGTACCCTCCCTGTTTCCCTAAGGATCTTGAACTGTACCATTTCACAGTCACTGCAACCAAGGCTGCCCTTGAACTTCACATTCCCCACTAGCCCCTCCTTGTTGGTGAGAACAAGGTCCAGCATAGCCCCTCTCCTCATTGGCTCCTCTATCACTTGGAGAAGGAAGATCTCATCAGTGCATTCTAGGAACCTCTCCGTTTGCTTATGCCCTGCTGTGTTGTCCTTCCAACAGATATTGTGGTAGTTGAAGTCCTCTGTAAAGACCAGGGCTTGTGAAATTGAGGCTGCTCCTATGTGTCTATAGAGGGCTCTGTCTTCCTGGTCTCATGGCCTGTAACAGACCTCTTATATAAAGTCACCTGTCCTTGCACACCATTTTATCTGGACCCATAAGATCTCAGTCAGCTTCTTATCCATCTCCAGGCAGAGATCCATGCTGGTCACTGAAACAGAGGGCAACAACTTCTATTCATCTCCCTTGCCTGTCCTTTCTAAAAAGGTTGTAGCCTTCCACTCCAACACTCCAGTCACAGGAGTCACCCCACCACATCTCCATAATGCCTATAAGATCAATAACCCTGTATGTGTGTGCACATCTCAAACTCCTTTTGTTGTCTGCCTTTAAGTATTTAAGGCTGCATGTCACCAAGCGTACTATGTTCTGAATAGTAATGCATGCTTACTGTTACTAATTAAGATATAATTATTATCAAACACTCAGAAATTGTATATCAGTGTTCTTTTCTTACTAAATCTGAAGAAAAAATAAATTTATGATATTTCAATTTCAAAAATACATATAATTATACAGAATTTTGTTGTCGTTGTTATTTTTGTTCTATTTAATGTGATTTACATGATCAATATTTCCCAAACAATCTAACTGTGCTACTGATATAATGGGATCTATGTCAGACATTTATTAGAGATATACGGCTTATTCATTCAAAGAGTGAGAATTCTGCTTAGGATGAGAGAAAGGGTTGGTTTTTTTCCATTTGAAAAGCAGCTAGGTAAAAATCCATGTCAGCTATAGTCAGTATCTCCCCTATTCTGCTCCCTTATTCCCCCTCTGCCCTTCTCCACCTAAAAAGGGGAAAATAAAATAATTCCCTGAAGAGAGTCAGATATACAGCTTGCTTTGCTGTCTCTGAAAGATTGCTTAACTGCCAAATGTCTTCAGCAGAGGCTGCTTTGTCACCAGATGTCATTTGCTTCAGTCTAAATTCTTGTCATTGGCATTTTCCTGGAGAGATTTGATTGCTTGATGATTTTTTTTTTCCTATACAAGATCTTCTAAATCCCTCCTATCTAAAAACTTCACAGAGACTGAAATCTAAGTGCCTTATTACCCAAATAAATAGCTTGCCAAGCAAGTTGCATATACCATATCTACCATCTTTGAGAATGGAAGATTTTTATATTTCCTACTACTCCTTAAATAAAATAAGGAAGTTAAAAAAAGTGAATTTAATATTAAGCAATATCTCTATATTTCTTAAATATAAGAATCTTCAATTATTTAAATATTCTTTGCCAAACTGTATCTTTTTTTTAAAATTTAAAGTTAGGCTATTTTCACCTCAGTGCTTGGTACTGTTGTTCCTCAGTTAAAATAATTCATTGCTCTTTGAAATACAAAGTGAGAAGACCATTCTTTAGGCAGGTTCCTAAAATATTCATGTAAATCTTGCCCCTTCTCCCATGACTGCACTTTTCAAAATTGAACAGCATCAAGAATACACGCTGAAAAATTCTTTCAATCTTTCCAAATATTCTGTGGCTTCTTGGTTATGACACTCATCTTAGAAGTGACTGTCAGGTGTTCAAAAAGTGGACACTGAGTCTTGGTCTCCTATGACTTATATAAGTCCCTATCACCAAGGCTAAGGAACCAAAGCCAGCTTAAGGAAAACCTTTTGCTCAGTTGCTCTGTGACAGAACATTAACCATTCTCTATTTGGAATGATGAATGAATTTGTGTAAAAATATTATCTCATCACATAATTATGAACTGCATCATAAAATATAGAGATGAATGATGATTCCAACATTTCATATCTTCAGAATGCCTCATTCTGCTACTTAACCAGTGGGTTCATTTAATAGTTTTTATGTTTGTAAAATTACAAATACAGGGATAGGCTGTGATAATTGATTGCTGAAATATGTGGAACAAGTAGAAATATGAAGGTGGGTGTGTTGTGTTTGGGCCTGGGGGGAGGGAAGGGGGTTGTCAGTGGTGAAGGGAGCTCCTGGCATGGCTCCAGTATGAAGCATTAAGAAGCTCCCCCAGCTCCAACTGGCCTCTGGCTAAGGCCAAGCCAAACAGCTTCTCTTTGATGATACATTTAAGAGGGGAAAACCTACTGGGCAGATTTCTTTATTTGGGGATTTCTTTTTGTTTCAGGATTTTTTTTGTGTTGGAGAGGACGGGTATGAGAGACATAACTATGTGGACACCAGTGGCCAGTGAGAAAGGAGCTGGGGAGGCACACTAGAGTAGCTGTTCCCCTTTGGCCCATGGTGACATGGTAGGCTGAGCATCCATTTGCATCCATTAAGATCAACAGTGAAGAAGAATCACATTTGCAGCCCATGGAAGAACCCATGCTAGAGAAGTATATGGCTCCCAAAGAAGACCATGTCTCTGGGGGAAGCCTGCACTGAAGCAATCTGTCAGTGGGAAGACACAGCCCAGAGAAGACACCAACACTGGTAGAAGTTAGTGGAAGACTGACTCCCATGAGAAGGACATCACATGCCACAGGGAAGAACTGTGAAGGGCTTTCCTCCTGGGGAAGAAGCAGCAGCAGGAACAACATGGAACAGAATGGGACTGACCACAACCCCCATTTCCTAACCCTGTGCACCACTTGGGGGGAGGAGATAACAGAGCTGGGTGCAGGAAGAAGGCAGGAATGCAGGGAGGTGTATTTAGGGTCTGGTTGTATTTATTACTGTCCTACTCTGATTAAATTGGTGAATTGGTGGTTTTGTTTAAATTAAAATGATTTTGTTTCCCCAACTTGAGTCTGTCTTTTGCCTGTGACCATAATTGATGAGTGAGGCCCCCCCGTCCTTTGTATTGACCCTCAAGCCTTTTGTTGTATTTTCTCCTCCCCGTCCCACTGGAGGTTAGTAGGAATGAGCAACTGTGTGACTGGCTGGTGCTTTGGTGCTGGTTGGGTGGGCTTAAACCATGACACTGGGACAATATTAGTTATACAACATGTTAGGGAGGTACATTATCTCAAGAAATCCCCATGTTTTATTTAAATGATATTCACTGAATTGAAGAAGTCAATAGAGCTTTCATTTGTGGCTAACCAGTATCAAATTCTCATCTTGATCACTTTCATGGTATTTTAAATAACTAATATAACAAAGAAAGCTAATAAGAGGCATCTTCTTTTTTTTTTTTTTTTTTTTTTTTTAAATTGTTTCTTGTGGAAAAGGCACTTTGCCATTACAATAGATATATAGCCCAGACTATAGTGGTTTATAAAAAGATTTTGTATCTTTGTATATTTATGACATGAATTCTGAATTTTTAATCATAAAAGATTTTCTCTTTCCTTTCTTAGGTAGCTGTAGAATTATGCCACAGTCCCTGAAAAGAAAAGGCGTTACTTGATGCAATAATTACTTGATGCAATAATTAATCGAAATTACTGAGATGTACACTTAATAGCTCCTAACAAACAAAGTTAAAACCAATTTTTTATTCCTATATAAACAGTGTCATCTATGGTTTAAAGTATCTCAGGTAAATTTTCAGGGTCGGGAGCCTTGAAACTACTTTCTAATTCTAGTATATTTTTATTTCTGTAATGAGAGGTAAAGGCAGAACTGCCACTTTAGATTAATGAATATGAAATCATAAAGAATTTCAGGAATCAGATTGATGGTACGGACAGAAGACAAGAACAAACACAAGGACTTGAGATTTATGTTTACAGGCCTGACACTCCAGCACTACAAAAACTGTAGATTATTCTCTTCTTATTTAATTATATTCATAAAACAACAGTGATATAATAAATTATTATGTTTAACAAGTATTTAATTAACTTCTCTAAAAAGCTACAAGTCACATTTTGTTAAAACTTCTTTCATATTCTTAAATGCAATTATCTAAAAATTATCAATCATTTTTATTAGTTAATACTTGAAATTGCATGCATATCGAATATAATTATTAACGCCAATCCATTTACTGGTTCATTTAACTCTGGCTATGCATAATTATGTGTGACATTTTGAAAAGAAGCACCATTTTCATAATGATACAATCATTATTTTTTCTGAAGATCAACAAAAGATTTATTCATTTTAATTCTATTGCTTATCTTTCTACTGTCTACTGACTTATAAGGATAACAGAAACCAGATGGTAATACAAAGTATAGCTGTTTCAATCTATATAATTGTCACCCATAAATTGTTTTTCCTTTTGCAGTTTCACTACAGTACAAAATGAGCGCAAAATAAAACCATCCGAGGAAGATTTAAGAAAGAGACCCACTTCTCAGAGGTGAGAAAGTTGATTTCCTGAAGCCTACAGCAAGCAAACTGGGACATGCACTGCATGTGTTGATCAAAGAACAATGCTGGTTATTCTTTTCAAAAAATAACACTGTAGAACATAAGTTCATGAAAAAGGTTTTTCAAGTGTTTGGGACTTGCTGAAGACTATTGCAGTGTGTGATAGAAAATGTTGACATGACTGCTTAACCAGAACTTCAGGTAGAACAGAAGGTTTTTTCCTTGTTTTGCCTCAGATTTGTTTTGGGCATTGAAGAGGCTGCTTAGGACAGATATTTAAAAAATGCAGTTAGATTTCTACTGTGTTTTAGAAGCCCTCATATGACTTTTATCTATTGGGAGATACAGATACCGGAACAGTTCATGTAAAAATCCCTATTTATCTTCTGCCTAGTGATGAAGAGTTGTATGTCTAACTGAAGGTGCTTTATCCTGTAGCATTCCTCAAGCGCCTATTTTCCCACATGAAGAACTAATTGGTTTGATCTTCAAAGGGCTAGAAAACTGTACAATGTTGGGATCTAAAATTTAGTAATTCATTTAATCAGCTATCAACAGAGGAATATATTGTAAATGTTGTTAGATACATCTATCATGCTTATACAGTCCTAACTGAAACAAAGACATTGCGGTCTCTATTCTGCTCCAACAATTATTTATGCCATGTGGTGAAATGGAGTCTAGCTAATTTAAGTGCTTTATTAAGTTATCCATAGTCACTGTTCAATATACTGGACATCTTTAGTTCATTGATGTGAATGAACAGGACTGGAAAATGAAAAGTCACCCAGGGAAGGATCAAGCAGACTATGAGTATGTGGGGTGGATTTTTAGGGACACAGTTATGAGTTAGACTTTTTGGTCATACATTCTTCTTATCGTCAATAGAGAGAAAAATGGTTTCAGAAGTCAGAAATACTGGATGTTTTAATATTTTTTTATTATTTAATTTGTTTTGTTTTGTTTTGTTTTGTTTTTCCAGCTGAGTTTAAGGCAGCTTTGGCTTAGTAGCTCAGGCATTGATGCCAAAACTTAGTTCCCTTAAGTGAAATGAGATCAGTACCACCTTTGGGATCTGGAAGAGTCTTCACTGGATACCATCTATTTGCTCTGTGCATTGGCTATATGTATTATATATATGTAATAGGGTGGGACTCTGCATTTTCAGCTCTTCTTTAGATTCTATGCTTGAAACTAAGCATGCTTCTCTTATGTGATTTCATATTTTAGAAGTAAGTAAAATGTATATAAAAACTTGATGTGGCTATCAATTTTTGTGGAATAAATAATTTCCCATTAATTTAAATGGTTTCTAACTGTTATCCTTATTAAACTTCCTTTCTTTGTAAATTATTTATTTGTCCCAAATACATTATCTCCCATTGCATCAAATTTAGATACAAGTTGTTTATTTAAAATTACTATCATACAGCATCTTTTCTGCCTTTCAAAATAACTATTGACTGTTGGGCCATATAATCTACATGCAACAAAAACTGAGAAAAATAAATTTCCCCAAAGGTTCTCTTTTGTTTCAGAGTTTAACAACGTGGTTTTGTTTGTTTGTTTGTTTGTTTTCTTAAATCAGCTGATGATAAGGATTTTAAAAAGTCATACTATTTTGCCATGTGTGAATTATGAAGAGAAACAGCAGTGCTATGAGTTCCAACATGTCAACTCAGAGACTTGGACAGGTTACTTCTATTTTGTATTGCTAACTGCAGTTATAGTAGTAAATCTTACCTTTCCTATGAACAGTTATTGGTTTTTTATGCTTTTTAATGCTTTTTTATGCTCAGGCATAGATTCTGCACCAAAAAAAAAAGTATTACATATGTATTTAGAGACAATATTGTAGAAGTGTTAACTAAGTCATTCTACTGTTACACACCTGTAAAATGGGTAAAGTAAGTACTCTATCTATTTCATGTCTAGGAAAAGCATAAAGAAAATAAATGAGTTGTTTAAACATTTGTTACAAAGGCCACAGAAGATAATTAAAATAAGAGCATAAGGTCATGTGTTTGTTAATTCTGGATTCAACGCCCATGAAGCAGAAATATGGTGGGGTTCAATACCTGTATTTAACAGCAATTAGAGATTATCTCATGTCTTGTCTCCCTTCTCCTGTAAGTCATGCATTAGTCTTTGCAATAAAGGTTTGTTCTGGCTCATTTTGAAAGCAAACAAGAGTTGTACTCTGCATGTCCATAAGGACTATGCTGGTCTTATTTTGCCTTGGGGTTCAGTGCTTGCCTTCCTTTTGTGCTTTAATGTTTCATTCTGAGTTTAATGCTTCTACACTACACCAGATGGATGGCCCTGCAGACGGAACTCCTATTTCTAAATTATAAATGTAGTACAGGTAGAGAATAAGCTACAGCCAACAAACTTCCCTCATGTAGCCTTGCCTACATGCTGGTACAAAGGGACCTTTTAGCAAGGTGGTAGTTCTATATCCATATTCCTTCCATCCTTGGCTTTTGTGGTAATTGTGCCAGAATGGCATGAAATTAGCTTGTTCTGGGAATATCAATCTTGCTGGGACTGTTTTGAGAAATGCAACTGGAAGAATTAGTTTAAAATAACTCTAACAGTCCAGCATATATTCTTATTTTTGGAATTAAATTGTGTTTTGCTTGCTTTTTTTTTCTTTCCCATTTTCTTTTTTTTTATTCACACTCTAATCTCCCAGTTTGCATTTTCCATCCACTTGAAGTCTTACTAATAGTAGTAGGGTATGACGAGCGCTTAAATCTATTATTATAGGACAAATTTCTGGACTGGTGTCTGCTCCATTCTACATCATGTTGCAACTTTGGACACCCTTCAAATATTGTATAGTAATGTCACTGATTGCTTATGAGAGGCTAATGAGGTTTTGATCACAACCATATTGAATTGTTTAGCCTTGCAATGAAATATTCAGTGTCCTGTTACCAAACAATTCAATCTCCATTTTACCAAGATACTAACTAAACATCTTTCTTATTTTTAACTAAGCAGTTATTGCCTCACAAAGTATCTTGACCAGGTTACATTCTTACTTAATGAGGAAATTACTGTAAAGCTGTTAACAACTGAACAGTGCTCCCCTTGGGAAAAGACATGAATTCTTTTCTTAAGAAGAGACTGAACAACCAGATGGCCACCTCCAAGGCATGCACAGCTTCAAGGGGGATGCTTCAAGCGCCTCAGCTTGCCAGCAGCAATGGTGCTTGTTTACCATGAAAGGATTTTTTGTGTTAGCTTGCTTAAATTTTTAATTTGGGAATCATCAAATAGCAGGAAAAAATAAGTTAATTGAGGTGAATTGTGTTAAACTCTTCAGAGCATACAGACATGAATATTTGACTGAAAAGGAATCAGTGGAAAAAGAACAAATTCAGAGCAGTGGGTTTCTTTTTTTCCTGTTTCTGTAGCATCTGATTAAAAAAAAAATAAGAATCCCATGATCCACCAGTGGTTGTGTTTAGATTTTTTGCACTGTTATTGCATAACACTGCTGGATTGACTCCAAAATACATATTTTTTATGTTAGATTTACTTAATGCTATAGAATAAGGTATCTATGGTTAAAGAAGACATTAGATTTCTAATCAGAATGCAAATAGAAGATAACCCTCTTCTAAGAAAATTTTATTTTTTAATATTTAAATGTCAGCACTACCTAAGAATTATTCAGCTTTGATATTCCTGTATCAGTCATTTAAAATTCTGTCCTATTTTAGAAGCAGTGCCCATGAAGCTAATATTTCCAGTGTGTTAATATGTTGATAATTTAATTATGTCTCAGAAAATGTACAGCTTTTGCATACATATGTACATTAAAACTGTGCCGCACATCCTGAAAAATACAGTGTATAACATTTCCTGCTTGAAACAACTAGCAGGAAATAGCTTGAATTTTAGAAAACAAATCTGTGACTGGTTCTGAGACTAAAACGATCTTCTCAACACTCTGCATGAAACAGGTAAGATGTGATTGCTAACTTAAAAGAAGAAAAGTAAACCCTTCATAAGAATCAAATTGGATTATGCTATTTACATGGATGGCTGTAGGGAGAGAAAAAACTTCAGAGAATCATAGGATCATAGAATCATTTTGTTTGTAAAAGACCTTTCAGTTGAGTTCAACAGTTAAGCTAACACTACCAAATTCACCACTAAGCCGTGTCCCTAAGCACCACATCTATACATCCTTTAAATACCTCCAGGGATGATGACTCCACCACTTCTTTGGGCAGCCTGTTTTAGTGCTTTACAACCCTTTCAGTGTAGAAATTTTTCCTAATATCCAATCTAAACATCCTCCAGCAGAAACTTGAGGCCATTTCCTCTTCTCCTATTGCTTGATACATGGGAGACCAGACCAACCCCCACCTTGATACAACCTCCCTTCAGGTAGCTGTAAAGAGTGATAAGAACTTCCCTGAGCCTCCTTTTCTCTCGGCTAAACAACCTCAATTCTCTCAGCTGATCCTCACAATATCTGTTCTCTAGACCCTTCACCATCTTCATTGCTCTTCTTTGGATGTGGCTGAAGATTTGACCATTTCTCTTCTTTGATTTCACAGTTTACATGTAGGGTATCATTGCAAGAATAAGCCCTGAGGATACCACCACAAAATATGATAAATGATTGTTGTAGATCTAAGCAGCTCATCATGTTAAGTTGTTTAGATGAGGCAATGTTGATAGCTCTTCTCAGACAAAGTGATGCAGTCAGTATCACATCTAGTTTTCAGGCTACTGTAAGGTATCACACAGCAGAGTTATCCTATAACTTAGCCTTAGGTCTAAGTTTTATAGATACCAGTCCTGAGCATCTCTGTTAACTGCTGCCACTCTTCTCCCAATTTTGAAAGGAAGTAATTTTTAGGAAGCCTGAAATTGATCCTCAATGCTTGAGAAGTCTGAACGATTCTTGAAAGTACTTCCTAACAACCCTGTTTATTACTTCAAACACTGGACTGTAAAATATGACAGGCAGATATAATGGGAGCCAGATGCTTACAAAACTATACATTACAGTAGTCAGTATATTCTGATGAATTATGAATTAGTTTCATTTTTTACCTAGCGCATCTATCTTAGTTTTACTTCATAGATTTCAAAGGCAATGGTGACAATCATTGACTAGTTCGACCTTTGTAGTGGAGGCCATAGAATTTCACCATTAAAGTCCTTAATGCATATCCAGAGGAACAAATTTCCTCATTCTTCAAGCCTTTTAATGAATGGTAGTTAAAAAGTAAAGTAGATTTGTGCAGCAGAGTACCTGCAATTTTTTAATCATTTGACCTTTATTAACTGTTGTGTTTAAGATATTAATCAACCTGATATTTTTCTGGATCTGCAATGAAAGGATGTCTTTACTTTTGAGGTAAGCATTTTTTTATTTTTTACTAAAAAATCCCTTGTCCCTTTGTTTCTTTTACTGTGGACCACAATTTCACCATTTTCTTTTTAATTTTATTAACTTGGCCCTGGCTTAGGTTTTCATTTTGACAAATTCAGTTGATTACTCCAAGTAATTAACATTTCAAGTAACATTTTTTTTTTTGTTGTTGTTGTTTTGTTTTGTTTTGTTTTTTAATTTCAAGTTCCCATTCTCTGTCTCTCACCATGTCTTTGGAAGTCTCTTTTGCTTTATATTTGCTTGTTTTCACAGAATAGTTATGTGGTATAATGGTAATGGCCTGCTGTGTCATATGTGTATTGATAGCATGATGAAGCATTTGATTTATGAACTGTGTGAAATGTTTGCAGGAAGTACTATTTTATGTGGTAAAAGGATATTAGCAAAGCTAGGGTGTTTCTGAGTTATAAGCAATGGCACCATTGTTGTACCGGGCTACCAAACAGCACAGAATTTGAGAAGAGCATCTCATAGTTGCAGAAGAACAAAGGTATTTAGAAAACTGCATCGTTTGAAAGATAAATATTAAAACCATTTACTTTCTGAAATAATTTTAGGGAGGTGGCTTGTACTAGAAACTAAGGATTCCTTATAACACTAAAAAAAAGTTTAGTCTTGTTCTCAACATAGAAAAATGTATTTTATTGGCTAGATAAATTACATGATTCTATGAAGGAAATCTTAGAAAAACTGAGCTATTTTAAAGTCAAGCAGCAATAATACTATGCTTATTAAAAAGTCAAAGAATTACAAATAGTAAAAGACTACTGACAAATCATAATAAAAAAACCTCCAAGTTAGTTACATGCTTTCTGTAGAATGTAAATATTGAGATGTATTTTTGTTTGATGTTTCAAGGTCTGAACTATATGATTATATATTGCATTCAATTGTTTTTATATATATTAAAATGTAAATGGAAACAAACAACACCATATTCTTTAGCGTAATAGTATATAAATCAGGGCAATGCACAAGGATGTTATTTTGAATTTAAGGATTTTATTCTATTCTTTTCATATTTGGATGCCAGGAGGGATGCAGAATTATACAGCATTAAGCCATAAGCAGCCATAGACAAAAATGTTGATCCAATCATGCTGTGTTTGTATAGACTTTTATCAGCTGTATGATATCACAATAGCTTTATTATGTATACCAATTTTAATAGAGTTATTATGTAATAAAACTTAGTCTGTTCAATGTTTCTGAATCTATCATGGTTAAGCTTTTTGACTTGCTTTGTCAGGAAAAGGAGTTTTGCTACCAAAGGACGTGTTAATACCAATTCCTTAAAGGTAACATCTACATGACTAAGCAGTCTGGACCACTACTAGAGGATAAGGAGAACAAAACTGTTGATCTGAGTACCTGATGTTTATTCAGTACACATTACAAAAGGATTTTACCCCAGACTAGTGTTGTTCATGAATATTTCAAGGATCATTTTCATCTGGAGTCCATTGGAAGCTTCAGTTTAGTTTCAATGTGAAAGAGGCCTGGTTTGCATGTGATGAGAGTGCTCCATGATGTGAAGATAAGTGTGATGAGCAGGGACAATGGATTCATCTAAAAAATATGCTTGACCAAACTGAAACACCAATACAAGCACACCAGAGTTTACTGCAGGATTTGACTGTGTATTAATTCTAGCATTTCACTTCTGGAAAGTGTAAGAAAGAATTTAAAAGCCAATAAAGACTTTTGCATAGTTTGTTGTTCCATTTTTAAAATGTGAAGAAGAAGGATATCCATAAAAAAAAGATTAGCTGAGAATTCAAGTGATTAACGGAAGGTGAACTGAGGCAATTTCACTTCACTGGCACTGCTTGCCATAAGAAAGCAAATTACAGCCTTTAGTTGTATAGATACCCCTGTCTTCTCCTTGGTTGACAGGCACCTTAAATGAATCCATTGTATTGTGTATTCACAACTCCCAAAGGAGACAATTTGCCCAATATAAGTCAGTTTTACCTCAAAATCATGATTATAGCCACACAGTGTTATGAGATAAATAAAAACTGTAGTAATCTATCAAAACATAAGAGTGTAAAGCAGATCAAGCCAAGTTATAAACAGAAAGCAGAAATGCTTATACTACCCGAAAACATTCAGTCTGTATTTCTCATCTCCTAAACAGACTGTTTTGCCAAGCCTCTCCAGCCAGTGGCAGTGAAGATATATTCTAATAACCTGTCAGTCACCTGCACAAAAGCACAGAACAGAACTAAAATGATGCTCACATTTGTGGGTCTGATAACTCTCTGCTCTTACAGCATTAATTTCTAGGGACAGCAACTTGGAAGCTGGATTCCCCTTAGTTATGCCCAGTGGGATAATAAAGATTTTGATCACTTTTGATCAGACATTAGTTGCTAAGACTTTCACTGGGTTTTTCACTCTTTTTCTCTTCTCTCATTGTGTCTAACCAAGTTTTTTCTTAAACGCACATAAGCAGAGGCTCTCTGAAGCATTCATGCCAGAGAGCATTCATAAAGGTCTTTCCTTTCATTACAGACATATGGAGTTCTTTGCCTTTGTTGCTTCTTCACTAGTAACAAATAAGTGATGGTCGTTTATACAAAGGTGGTCTAATATTCACAGCATTTAGTTGTGCTGTGTAAAAATGAAAGATTAGATGTTTAAAAAGCAGAAGCTGTGCATGCAAGCAAAGAAAATAAGGAATTATTTCACTACTTCCCTGCATGAGCAGGCAGGTATTTAGCCATATCCAGGAAAGAAGGGCTTCATCACACGTAATTGTTACTTGGGAAGACAAATATCATCACAACAAATGTTCCCTTTTCCTCCTTCTTCCTCCAGCTTATATTACTGAGCACAATGTTAAGGGAAATCCTTTTGGTCAGTTGGGATCAGCTGTCCCATCTGTGTCCCCTCCCAAGCTTCATCTGCACTTCCAGCCTCCTTGCTGGCAGGGTAGTGTGAGAAACAGAAGAGAACTTGACACTGTGTAAGTGCTGCTTGGTAATAGCTAAAAAACCCTTGTATTATCAACAGTGTTTTGGTCTGTAATCCAGCAAACAGCAATATACAAGCTACTATCAAGAAAATTATGCCAGTCAAAACCAGTACACCTGGAAAAGTGAGATCTTATGTTTAAAAAAAACATTAAAAAAAGAGAATGTGTGTGAGTGTGTGTGTGTGTGTGTTAAGTCTTTCTGCCAGAAAGCATTTGTGACAGTCACCTTACTAAGCCACTAGGAGGATAGAAGACTAGAAGAAAACCTCACTTAGTAGAGGATAGACTGGGGTCCTAGATCTTGCTGGTAGCAGAGCATACACATTATACATTACATAGAAACATAGAAAAGTCTGGGTTGGAAGGGACCTCTAGAGGTCATCTAGGCCAAACCCCCTGATGAGGTCACGGACATCCTCAACTAGAGCAGGTTGCTCAGAGTCTCGCCAAGTCTCACCTTGAATGTCTCTAGGGATGGGGCCTCAGCTACCTCCCTGGGAAACCTGTTCCAGTGTTCTACTACTCTCGTGGTAAAGAACTTCTTCCTTACATCCAATCTAAATACACTCTTTTCTAATTTAAAACCATTGCCCCTCATCATTTCACCACAGGCCTTTGTAAACAGGCCCTCTCCAGTCTTTTTATAAGCTCCCTTCAGGTACTGGAAGGTGGCTGTTAGGTCTC
>JANIJG010019707.1:14686-29495 GCA_024611175.1 Megaceryle torquata | reverse complement strand
TCTCAAAGAGGCAGTAGCAAAACACCCACCATTTATCATTCTAGAGGGGTTTATGAGGCAGCTCTTTACCCAGAGTAAGGTGCAAATTAAAAAAATTAACTGATGATAACAACAGTAGGATATTATTTCTTTTTGAAAAAAAAAAAAAAGAACCTCCAAGTTCCCAGCCACTAGTTTGCTTTTGATAAGATATTGTAGTGGACTTTTGGCCACAGTGACCAATGCCTGTGGATTGAGGAACAAGAAAGTCAGTGACAGCTCTGTGCCATGTCTAATCCTATCTTCAGGAGCTGCTTGCCAGTCTTCTAACTTGAAGAAGGTGATCTTAGGAATGGATAAAGGAAATGAAAGGGTATTTAAATAAAGCAGGGAGATGTTTATTCTGCTGTTGTTGCATGAATTCTTAGTCTTTCCCAGGAAAGTTACTGAAGTCACCTCACTTTGCTTTTACATCATACTTTGCAATGAATGGAAAGCATTACTCGATTCTATTTCTCTCAAAGTCATTCCTGAAAAGTTCTGCGTTTACCAGTCTCCTCAGTGTATCGTTGGAAGACAGAGTAGAGGACAGAAATATTGATGGAAAGTAACTACAGTGTGAGGCACTTGTTGAATCACTGGTCTTGCTGTTAGCTGCATCGATCAACACACACTTCCAAGAGCTCTGTAAGCCATGGCTTCACACACTTCCTCTTCAGTAGTTTGTCTCACTAGGGCATACTGTGTGTCAAGCTGTTTTACATGGAGTACTTCATGGTTTTCAAATCTGTTTCCAACCTAAAGCCCCCTCTTCTGGCATAATACAGCTCTTTCCAATCAAGTAATATTGGATTTCAGGTTTTTTAAGTGTTGTGGCTGTACAATTCTCTTCTCTGATGAGTGTGGTCCGACTTTTTCTTTATAGAGACTGGCTTGTTCCACTCTTCATCAAAGAAACTTTTCTTCTCAGCTCTTCTTTTCCTCTTGATAGAGTTGGCTCACACTCCTCCTCCCACTGCCAGCACTATTGGCCTACTTTGTTATGCTCCAATAGAGCCATCCTACCCTACTTGGCTGCTGTTGGCCTATTCCACTCGGCGCAGATTAAGCTCTCTAACTCTGCTCTTTTTTGCTCTGATACCGTCATTCTCCTGTAATCCTCTGTGCTTTTCTATAATCAGTCTACTCATCATTTGTAGAAAGCTGTCTTGATAATCAGATTCCCTCCATATGGAATTTAATCCAGGTATTTGCTAATGACCACTAAGACTGGTAGTTGTTTTTTCTTGGCATAGGGAAGCTATACTGTGTATCTGTCATATGCTCTGTAAAAAATATACACTTCCCCATGAATATAAAATGATCTGTGTAAGAGCATTTAGAACAAAGCCGTGAACAGTCCTTGTACCAGAAGCTACAAGGGCAGAAATTGACCCATGTAAATTCTAGTTAAAGGGTTATTATTGCAGAAGCACATATTGCAGAGGCATAAAGGGACCCCACTGGTGTTATTAATAACCACCTGACTAAATCCTTCATGGAGTGTATAAATATCAGTGCATCTGCCCTGAGAGCTGTGTAGAAAACTTTTCAAATCGTGTATAAACTTGAGAGCAAGTTCCACATTGTTTACAACTTGCCAATTATTTGGTCCCTGATTTGTATAAAATGTGAGAGAATTTTAAGTATCCTTTTGTATATTGCTATTAGCATGCCCTAGCCTCAACTGTTCTAGCCATTTCTGACAAACAATGGATATTACCTTTCTGTTTATTTGCTGTAATCACTGCACAAAATATGGCGGTTTGTTGTTTGGGTTTGCTTTGTTTCATTTTTGGGATTTTTGTTTGTTTTGGGGTTTGTTGTTTTTTTTTTTACACAGTAGTTACAATAATACAGAAAAAATACCCGAGAATTTAACAAATGAAATATTACAATTAAGTCATGAAAGTAGTTCTTTGTAAATTTTGGCCCGTGTTAATTTTTGTCTCTGTATTCATGCCATCCTATTTACTAATTCACCTATTCTACATTATTAAAAATTAATGAATTAAATTCATTACTGCAAGCATATATTTTGACTGAAGCATCACCAGTTTTAAGCAACATGCTTGTAGGAGTCAGAGAATAAAAAACATTTGACTTCATAAATCTTTTACTGCTGAATGACTGATGAAAAAAGAAAGGGTCTATAAAACCATGAATACCTGCTTGTTAAATGATGCAAAAAAAATTATATAAAAAAATAACTGATAATTTTGAGATCAGTGAAAAAAAAATTAGAAATCTGTCTTCTTTATGAAGTCTCTTGTGTGAAATATGAAATGGTTTAGGCTATAAAGTATATTCTTACCAGCAGGAGACTCAATCAACAGCTTTAAACAAGATATTTATGGATGAAAACAAGCTGATGCTATAGATAAGCAATTCAGAAATTGTATTTATTTATATGTTTATTCTCTTGCTCATTCTCATTTAAAATCAACTGTTACAACGTTATGCGCAGGTAATTTCTCCTGCTGGAAACTAAAATATTTAGTTCCAGCACCTTTTCTCAAGGGATTGGCAAGACCCTATTTAGAATTTGTGTATATGGTGTGTTGCACATATTAAAACCATAAAGACCATGTCAGGGGCTCTAAGGAATAATAAAATATTAATTTGATGGCAAAAATTAAGTGGCTTAAAGAAAGAAGTCGTTGTTTATCCCATGAGTGGCTTTTAAGACATTGATGTCTGGTTTTGAATGTGTCTATTCTTAGCCAAACTAACCACACGTAATGAGACCTAAGTAACAATCTGACTTCAATTAAGCAGCTCACTTATGGAAAACCACCAATTTTCTCTCTGTCAGGTCCTCAGCATGAGAAAGGACATTTCCTTTTTCTGGACTCTTGATTTTGGTAACACTGTAAAAAAAGACCTGTCTCATCCCCGTGAACGTGCAAAAAAAGTCACATCCTTAAAGAGAAGAGACTTTACACATGAAGAAATACATGGAAAGAAGCACACAGGAAGTGTGCAGCTTTTGTGTGATATCTTAATTCACTGAGAAAACAGAAAGACATAACTGACCATGAATAGGCAAACAAATAAATTAATTATATGCTAGTTAAAATAAATGAATGGTTCCGATGCTCCACTGATTCAAGAGAATTCAAGAGAATTAATCCAATTTACAGTGCCTAAGGATCCATCCTATAGGTTAGTAGTGGTATATATTGTGTCACCAGATTTAAATAAGAAATCTAGGGGTGATGTTGCTTTCAGTGACTGCCAGAGCTAGTCATAGTAGTATGGTCAAAATACCAATTTAACCAAGGAATACTGCACTAGAAACTGGTTTGCAGTTAGCAAAAGGCTACTGACTATGATTCCTAATAATACTTAAAAGTAATCACAAAATGTGATAGTAATAATTTTTTTTAATATAAAAAAAAATATTAAAGGAAAAAAAAAATTACTTCCAGTGCTATTTTTATAGTGGTTACAGGTAGTAATGGCAACTTCTCATTTTGTTCTTTTGATTAATAACATTCAGAGTAAATCAGAGAAAAGAAACTCTGAAATCTTTCCAAAATGTCTTTCGAATATCCAAGGTTCCAGACCATATCCTATCTTCTTCCTCCTTCTGTTGACATATTCTTCAAAGCAAAGCAAAATGCTGAATACGTCCTAAGGAAGCAGATTTTAAGATTTTTAAGCAGCATAAAATGAAAGCATTGGCAAAAGGGCAGAAGGTGGGAGAAGAGCCAGTAAAGCAGGGAGAGGCCACAGCAGCACAGAGGTGAGTAGAAAAGGGTCTATTTCACAGCTCAGAGAGGTACAAAGACCAGGAGTCACCGAACTTAACCCAAGACTGTAATTCTTTTGAGATGTTCTGGTGAAATCATTCTTCTTATCCCTTGAAGTTAATGATCAGAAGGACAAAATGAAACTGTGACCTGTGGTCCTTGAGAAAAAGAAAAGGAAAAAAGGAAAAAAGGATGAACTCTTGCATTGTGTAAGCCCTTGGATTCTTTCAAGGGTAGAACAGCTGGATGTATTTTTTGCTGACTCATGTCATTGGTATGTATGTTTTAGCAGACTTCATCATTCTCGTAATTAGTATTACAATTATTTTTAGAGAGACATTTGGCCCGTTAATGCAGATGTGTTACGTACGGTTGGTTGTGCATACAGGCCAACTATTCCAGCAGAAATGAGGAGAAAAGTAGACAGACTTGGATGTTTTGTTTGGCTTTTATGTTTCAGACACTTTGCTTTGGTGCTGTGTGTCTGGTATTCACTTTGTCACATAATTATAGGAGGTCTTGTTCAGTTTAGAAAATCACGTTTATTTTCTTTTTCAGGAAAGATATGACAAGTTCTATTTTAATCTTTCCAAGCGTTTTCTATATTAGGCATTCCCACCACGTATCATTTTGGGGAGGGGAAGTTACAGCTTTGAGTTACTACATCTGGAGTTTTGTCCACTCACAGGTAGATGTGACTGCCAACAGCAGAGGAGGGAGAAGAGTTTGGAATTGGATCTCAATTAAGGTTATGCAGCATCAACGGTGTCAGGCTCAAGGGAGGCGTTTGGCAGTCCAGATCTGCTACGCAAACCACCAAACGCCTCCACCTGACAGCTTTTCAAAATAGTTACACTTGGCACCACTTCTTTGGGCACAATATGTCTCGGGCAATTTATTTAGTTTATATATTCAGCTCTGTACTAATTAACTCTTTGTCTTTTGGAGTTCTGATTTCCTGTTTAACGCATTTAACATTGTGCCATTGCAATCCAAGGGGAAAAACTCTTTTGTCATTTACTTGGGTTGAATTCAGAGCAATTCAGATGGCTTCAGAGGACTTCCACAACCTTTAGAGAGCAGAATTTGATCCTCTCAGTGGAATTAACAAACAGCTATAATTACCTCCATTAAAAAAAAAAAAAAAAAAAAAGCAAACAGATTTTACCTTCCTTTCTTACCGTTTGTGTTTAATGTGCCAAAGGACACATAGCAGAGGACATCACAAAGCTTTTCAAGGAGGCTTATTCAAGCCAGGAAAGTCAACAGCAAGAGAACACCTAGATTTTTGAATGGAGCCCTCAGTGAAATTGCTCAAGGGGCAGTGACTTTCAAGATTTTCATTTTTAATCTGAAGCAGTGGGATTATGCAGCTTGTTCTGACAGAAGGGTCAGTGTGAAGGAGATTAGAGCTAAGGCTTGCGTTGCTTCACAGGGCTTGTGCTTATTACATTACTAGTGGATGTCTGCAGGAATTTTCAGTTTAGGGATGTGGAAAACCTTGTCACTATTAGCAGCTACTGGTTAGAAGCAATTTGTAGCAAGTTAGACAGATAGTGCAGTGCTCAGGATACTAAAAAGCAAGCTGAGAAAGGTATAAGAGAAATTACCTGTCCATTCCAAAGAAAGGAACTCATATCTATTAAGCTTCCCCTAATTGCATTCGAGTTGTGTATTTCTCCTATTTTATTTTTTCTTTTGCATTTATAAAGATGGATATGAAAATTTTTTCAGTGTTTTTTTTTCAATAGATCCCACTTAACCTGCATTGAATGTGAGATTTAGTGTGTGTAATCTGTGACTGTGTGCATATATTTACCTTTTTGAACAGAAATATTTCATTTATACTGTCACACTGCAAAATATGTAACATTAAGAGATGCTGAAAGCTTTGGGATGTTTTAGGATCTTTAGATCTGCTTGCTGGCTACCTGGGTTTTGTAGCAAAAGGCACTTGAGTTTGTTCTTTATTCAGACTACTCTAGTTAATTTAATTTGCATTCCTTTTATGATCCTCTGTATAGCATACATTAAACAAAATATTAACTGCAAATGCATTCTATCAAGCTCATTATTTCCAGAATATTTCTACCTTTTTATTAGATCACATAGGAAACATTAGCCATGTGATTAACATCTATGGCAGACCACATAACAAGGTATTTCATTGAGATATATATTGGAGTCCTCTCTGCTTAGTGTCATATTGAAGTTTCCTGGACTACATGTGGACATTTTGTCTTGCAAAACCATTTTCAATTTAGAAAGAGGCAAGAATTTAAACCTGAGTGTTCTGAAATTCACTTGCAAAACCCAATTACTTTGATTTTGATTTTTAAATTCACAATTATAAACGGAACATTTTGAAATAAAACTGGTAAAATCCTGCAACATTGTCCAAACTGTATTCTAGGGGTTTTTTTTTCTTTTTGGAAAGCAAATTCTGATAAAATTAGAACTGACCTTGTCCTGTGTTGACAAAGCTGAATATTTCAGAGGAATATGACTCCAGCTAAATTTCTCTGACCAGGTCTACGAATAATTAATGGAAGTTTTTGAAGTTCCCATCACAAAAGTATATGAGCTGCTGAGAATTTAGAAGGCAGAAAAAGAGATAAAGTATACACATTTCATCATTCAACACGTGGAACAAGGAATTTTATGGTATTTGCTGGCTGACAAACTCAGTCCTCAGATTTTGAGAAAGTCAGAACTTTGTGGCAGGATTAAGTTGATATGCCTGACTGTGGATTGATGAGCTTTGACTGACATAGCACGAGTCTGGATGGTGCTCCCATGCACAGCAGAGGAAAAACTGTTAACATTTCCCTTCTCTTAGAGAATGGTGAGGAGAGAGAGGGCAGTGGAGGAGAAGAAAATACATAGACATGGCATATGTTACACATTTAAAAGAAAAACTGCTTAGTGAAGTGCATAAAAGAACCATTAGGGTTTGGGTTTTTTTTTGTATTTAAAATTCAGTCATGTGGGGTGGAGCGATACTGTGGCAGTCAAAGCACTAGAATGGAGGTCAGGCCTTTGTTGTCATTGCAAAATGCTTGGTAGCCCCAACTGCATGAGAGACCACAGACAGAAGCTTCACACCGACCCAGCAGTCTGGCTGGGAAGCAAAAATATTTCCTAGAAATTTACAGTCTGGCACTTCCTACTTGTGTGTACCAGCCTGCTCAATATAGAGGCTCCCTGCAAACCACTTTTCACTTTGGGATTCACAGTAAGCATATTGAAAGCACTGGAAAAATTCTCATTGATCTTAGGGGCCTTCCAGACAGACCTTCTGTGAGTGCAAATGCTCCAAACACCAAGTTAGAGACGTTAATATGAGTTTGTCATAGAGTGAGGTTGCTACAGAGTTATATATAAACAGTGTTTTAGAGTGTGGAGCGATAAGCATTTTGTGAGTGAGATGAAATGGGGACATGGAAGTCAGAGCAACATATTTTAGTAATTTGTTTATATGAAAGCAAACAAATTGCTATGACTTTTAGCAATTACCATCAATTTACTAGCAATTATTAGCAGTTGCTTTCCACATTGGATGGAGGGATTCAATCTATTCTGTTTATTTACTTGTTCGCTGTTCTTTGGTTTTATTTTATTCCTCTGGGATAATTAGTGGAGATGCATTGACCTTAACAGCTCTTAGTATCACAGAATGTTAGAGGTTGGAAGGGACCTCTGAAGATCATCGAGTCCAACCCCTCTGCCAGAGCAGGAGAAAACCAGGACAGATCACACAGAAATGCATCCAGATGGGTCTTGAAAGTCTCCAGAGAAGAAGACTCCACAACCTCTCTGGGGAGTCTGTTCCAGGGCTCTGTAACCCTTACAGTAAAAAGTTCTTCCTCATGTTGAGGTGGAACTTTCTGTGCTCCATCTTGAATCCATTGCCCCTCGTCCTATCACAAGACACGAGTGAGAAGAGGCTGTCCCTGCCTTTTTGACACGCAGACCTTCTGTATTTATAGACATTATTAGATCCCCTCTCAGTCTTCTCCTCTCCAGACTAAAAAGCCCCAGGTCTCTCAGGCTTTCCTCATAAGCCAGATGTTCCAGCAGTAGTGATAGTGAGGAGTAGCACATCGGCCAAAGGGAAGACCTGGGGCAGTTAGGAGTCATGTATTGACTGGTCTAGATGATGTCACAGTGTTGGGTCATAGGCTGGACTCGATGATCTTAGAGGTCTATTCCAGCCTCAGTAATTCTATGATTCTGTGACCCATCAAGAGGGACAGGGGATGAGTTGGATGATTTGGGGGTCTTTACCAAATCCAGGAAATCAAGGAAAAAAAACCCCAAATGGTGAAGCTCCGGTTATCAAAGACTTCCAATATCCCCAGGAGTGTGTGTATAACAGGGAGTCTGCCCTATGTAACAGACACCTCGATCACTCTTGAACTTCCACCATCCTAAAGCAAACACAAGCCTAAACCAGAGCCATGTGTATACATAAAAGTCTAAACAGATTAGCTTACTCATGGACAGCCAATCGAACAACAAACAAACAGAAATTAGGATAAAGGAGATCAATACACAGCAACGCGAGGGGAAAAGTTAGCATCTAAATCTCAGATTGCTGACAAGCAGCAGATTCACTGCTCTTTCAAAGGTGAAATAGCTGGTTCAGCACCTGGAAAGAGAACATAAGCAAGAATGGCATTTACACTTTTGTGTCTGACAAAGCCATGCTATGAGAAGGGATTATTGCGTCCTGATGAAAACAAACATGAACCAAGCTCCGGGACTGCGTTGTGTTGCTAACTACTTTTCAAAGAAAATTTAGACTGTGAAGACTGCAAATAGAACAGGTCCCACATCGCAGTGACAAACACAGTATACAAACACTAAACCTGGTGGCGTGTTTAGATAGCCCTGATCAACCACGCCAGGCTCCTGCTGTCATGTTTTCAAAGAGTATTTTCTAAAGGATAATAGGAATGTGTGTACATGAGAGACAATCAAATACACCAACACTCTTAAAGTAACAGATACTGCCTTATCCGTTCCCCTTGAGCCTTAAATAAAATATAAAAAATTACCAGGTCCTATATTGCAGCTGTTTTCCTCAACAGTCCTGTGGCATTAACTTCTAAAACTTTAATTTTCCATCCAAATACCAAGCATACCTGAGATCCCTTAATATGGACTTGATTATTCATGCCTGATTGACATGGTAACCATGGCATCTTTGCTGTAATGAGGAATTGAACCTTAAAAAAAAAAAAAAAAAAAAGGACACTCTAATTTACAACTATACAGATTCACACAACGTGATAATAAAGAGGATGCATGATGAAACCTGACAGGATGTTGAGCTTATTGCACAAGTGTGGACAGTTGAAAAGGCAAGAAATAATACAGTTGTCACCAGATATCATATAAACAAAAGTGCTGTTGTTAATCGGTCCAACTCTTCAGCTGCATAATCCCCGAGTATTAATGATAAATGTGAAAACTGTAAACCTCCAGCTTTGCTGGCTACATAAAATATATGACTGTGCAGCAGTCTGTTTTGGTCAAGAAGTTATTTCAGTGTTTGAATCAGGACATACATATATAGAAGAAATATTTACATAATGCTTTGCATTATTTTTGTGCCTTAATGTTGCTTTTTATTTTCTATAATACTCAATTTCTGCTAAAATGGCAGTGAATTTTAGTGGTACGTGAAAGGTACAGAATAGATGTTGAAACTACATGAGAAATGGCTTTGCAGTAAGTGCCCTACTTGGTTTTCCCACTGACATTCTATTACAGAAGAAATATTAAATCTGCAACAAGCTCTTAAAAAAAGAAAAACCTAAACATTTCTTAAAGTATATGATCTTAAAGAGTAACTTATCTTTGAAGAATTGCATTTTTATTCTGGAAATGCTTACTTCAATCTCACTATTTATGAGAATAATTTATTTTTCAGTAATACCTAGCCATGTGCTTCTCTGATATCAAGTGTACAAACAGCCTGGCACAAGAGTGATAGTGAGATGGTCTTTAATATAATGTCAGTGTGCTAGTCACAGCTATTTATCCTTAATAATAATCAGCTTACATTATTTCTATACACACACAAATATGTTTTTCGCACCTTTTCACAATAATAAGGAAATCCATATTTGACTTCAAGTTTATGTTCTGACTTAAAATGTAAATGTAACGAGAGGTGCTTAAAAAGCAGTTTTGTATCACTCAGACTGTTTTTGTTTCCTTCAGCAATTACCAAGTAGAGAACAATGTACAATGGGTAACAGTATCTTCTGTACAGTTTATCCCAACCTAAAGGATTTTTTTCCAGTCTTAGTTAGGTCTCTTGCATTTCATATTTTTCTACATACTTCTTCATGACTAATTGGAGTAACATAAGCTTGCACTCTCTTGGATATTATTCACTGTCAGCTTTCTCTCCTGAATAAACTGATCTCTTGAAAACTTACTTACATAGCACACAGCAGGAGAAATGGAGGAGAAGCAATCACTGTCCAAAGAGAGGTGGCAAGAGGAGGCTGAATGAAAAATAGATAGATATGAATCACCCACGCCAGATGCCGAAGTAAAGCCTGTTTATCCCTAATAAGTTGGTGAAGTTGCAGAGAAGAGTTTATTCGTGTGAATATAGGATTCTTGTAGTATTGCCAAGGTCAGTGATAACAGAGGGTGATCAGCTCAGTAAATGCTGGTTGTGCAAGTTAAAGTTGCCTAGGGACTGCTTTAACCTATGCACCCAATTTTTTTCCAAGCCTAAAAAACATTTCAGAAATGAAAACATACGTAACATGCCTATGAGGGCCATGTGTTCTTTGTTTCCTACTTTCCTAAGTAAGTCCTTGTTTCTCTCTATTTTATATTTTCTTTATGCCCTGGGTTCTTGAAGATGGATGTTTAATTGTAGTTTGAATGACAGATTGGGGTAGTGCCTTTCATTCACATCGCACAAGCCTCCAGGATCCGCAGGGTGCAAGCAAGGGCAGAATAGAGCGCTTAGCTTTTAATGGATGGTTAAGAAGTAATGAAAGGAGAATCAGCTTATCTCGGGCTGCCCTGTGGGCTACATTGTTTTCAAATAGCTTTTAGCTGGGACTTCTCTTTCTAAGGTTATATATTGTTCAAGTGATTACTTCAAGAAACATGACTGTTTCAGATACACCCCTTAGATACTACAACTGTAGCCACAACTCAAAATTGTGTTAAAACCAGTTTGCATTGTACTGATAATGCCAAAACATGCTACCGAGCTTAGTTTACAGCAAAAAAGCATTATATTCCTTGTTTCAGCAAAGAAAGTGGTTCAGACCTGATCCACTAATGCACTGCATGTGTCTGGCTTCTGGATAAACAGGCTAAGAGTACGGCAGATGTGGGGATTTACAGTGTACCTCGGGACTTGTGGTCCACCCTGAAGAGGGTATCCGCTGCTCATCAGCTGCCCAAAACATTTGAGATTTCTAGATTTGATATAAGATTTGTAAAATGGTTTCTCTTTTTGTCCCTCTCAAACTATTACTTCGGTTATATTTATGCAACACCCACACGTGAAATTATTTTACTGGACGAAGTGATCCGTGGCAATCTGAAATTATCCAGCTATTAAACTGAACACTAACTTGAACTTAAAAGCATTTCTGGTTTAAAAATATGGGCTGCTGAGTTAGAAAGCTGATGTTGGGAAAGACCATTCCCATAAAGGAAAACTTTCACAGAAGCATCATGGTTTTGAGACCAACCCACAACATTGTTACAGTCAATGGAAAGTCGACTGCAAAAAATAGAGAGCTTTCCTTCATGGCTTCTGCGAAGGAGATTACACTTACCCTCATTAAGGAGGCAGGTTGCTCACCTTCTGGACTTTAGAAACCTTTGAACCTTGTTGGTAGTTTCTGAGCAAATTCTTTATAGAGTTTTCAAAGAGCTAAGGGAGAGAGGATGCTCATATTACACCTGCCCCTCACCTCCTTGGGGAAGAGAGAGCCTTAGGGTGCAGAGATGTTTGGTATGCACAGGAGGGATGCATGCAGATGTGTGTCCCCGTGTTCCTAAGAGTGTGGCTGCACATGGAATTCTTAATCACCCTACAGGACGGTTGATAAAGTGTGTACAGTAAATACTACCAAGAGTTTGCTTTCTCCTGAGCATGTGGAGTTCCCAAAATAGTAATGAAAAAAATTGTCTGAATAAAATAAGAAATATCGAAATGCTTATTCAAGACAAAGTTGAAGAACTCTTAGAACTTTTAGTTTTCACATTCCATTCTTAAAGTATGATTTTAATTCTCATCTCGCTTATTTTCTTGTCCAGCTCAAATTTTGACTTAGAGTCATTTACTGCACAGAGAAATAAAGGAAAGAACATGATCTATAATTGCGACCAAGAGATAAACTCTCATTCTAACCCCATCTTTTGACAATTACCACCTTCCTTAAAACTGAAAAGCTTTGAACTGAAATTGAAAATAGGGAGCTTAAAGTTACCTGGTTCAGATGATGTTAATAACCATATTTACCTAGACTATAATGGTCCAAGTTCCACAGAAGTCAATAGGAGGAGTCCTATTGATTATGGGTCACGTCCTAAACACATTTGATTGTAATATTTAGGTAAGCTGGTATTAACAAAATCATTGCTTTAACTCACTCAAAAGCGTATCCTGCAATTGACTTTTGCTGAGTGGATTAACCAAGTTCATCAAGGCAGGGATCCTGAAGTTTAAAACGTCTTACCAGTTTTATTTTTACCCTCCCATGTCAGTGTTTAATTCCAGGAAATTAAATTTTGAGTATCAAAAATATTTCCGGTTCATATGTGACTGTTTTGCAGCAGAGACAGTGGAAATACAGAGCAATAAACAAGCTGAACACTAAACTGAAGATGTTAGTGGCTTATTATACATATTCCCCTTTAACTGAGCATTCCAATAGCTGGTATACCTGAAAACAACACCCTTTTATATATATATATATATATATACACACACACAAACATGCACATATATATATACAATATGTATATATATGTATAATGTTCTGGTTTTCTGTGTCTTGGCAAATATTGCAGGTAGTTTACATGAGTAACTGAAAGAGTGTTCATACACACACACGAGCCCGTGAATGTTCACATCCACCCCACACAGCTTTCTAAATGCCTTCTCCCTTCCTTGAAGTTTTACAGGAGAGTACCCACTTTATAAATGACATTTCATTAAAAATAGGCTTCATTGGAAAGGGGTCAAGAATAAAGCCCATGCTTCTGCTTGGCGGGAGAAGTGGTACAGCAGACACTGTGCTGCAGCTGAAGAGCATCTGCTTTGCTACAGCTGCAAGTAGTAGTCACAGGCTCTTCCCAGGATAAAACACTGGCACTCCTTCCTTGACTTTTGATTTCCTATTTCTTTCTTCTCTCTCATTTCTTTTTTTTTTAGTCTATGTTCCTTTTCCAAGTGGATAAAAGTGGAGCCATGGGAAATATAATTAGGTTATTAGGAAGAACATCTTCGATTGAATTAATTTTCTTGGTTTTGCTTGGAAACTTGTTTTCCTAGAGTCTGCTACAGCAGTTAAAGGAGGTCTCATTAAAAATAAGGTTTGTGTGACTCTCATTTTTCAGGAAGAAGATAGCAAAACAACTGACCTTCAGTATCTATTCAGGTCAGTAGATAAACGTCACAGTCTTGCTTTCAAAAAACACTGATCCATTTTGCTGTTCAAATAAGCTTTACCAGGGCTCCAGTTTTTAGAATACATTCCCCATGATTAGGACTAACTGAAAGCTGTCAGTAGAGGGTTTTTAAAGATGTATTTTAGGCAGCCTAACGACAGTACATTGAGATGTCCCTTATGTTAGCATTTCAGAACAGGTATAAGAGTTCTGCTTCAATTATTTATTCCTCTCAAAATCTCGCCTCTCTTTTTATTAAATATTAAAAGCTAAGAAATTTTTGAAACGCACTGTTTGCATTGATAATGGTGGTTCTCTGAATTACTTTTCACTAACTTACTAATTGAAAGCTGAATTTGAAAAAAAAAAGTGAGTTAAGCATCTTCTGGGAATGGGATTGTAAGTGTGTTTTTCAAGGTTACTTTTTCTTCATTAAAAACTTTGTAAAATAATAATGAAAAGGAAACCATCTCATTAAGGAAAGAATAAGATCACTCGTCAATTTTACTGCTCTTCTCATCTAACTTCGTATCGGTAGGAGCGTAGCAGTGCCTTGCATTTCTTAAAGAATTCTTTGCCCCATATTCACTGTAAACAGAGAAGAGCCATAATTATACTTCATTTGATCCATATCAAAGCTACTGATCCATGTATCGATTTACATAAAGTAAGGCACATAAAACATTTTTGCTTTTCACCCTTACTTCACCACCTTCTAATGAAAGTTTTCCTTTGCAGACTTCATTTGAATATAAAAATCTCCCGTTGAAATTTGCGATGTTAAACAAACCATACCAGTCATTCAACTTTTTAATTAAGGATTCAGCGTTCCATCCCTTTTCAGACATTAAAATTCAGGTGCAGTCATTAATCTTTCTAAATGAATTCACCTGTGGCTAATACTGATGTATTTTCTATGAGGCTTGTCATGGACTGCACACTGCATACATAACCGCTCTACAGTTAATTACACAAGGGATTATCATTAGTGTCATAAAGATAAAGCCTTGCTAGAAGCATTACAGACGTTTTTTGAGCAATGACTTATTTCATTTTTGTTAACAGCTACCTAAGTATTTAAGAACAATAAAAGTTTGTTTATAGAGTGCGAGAAGGAATGGCAAAGTTCAGAGAACTCTCAACATCAGAAATAGTGTCCGGAGCAGCTGACCACCTCTTCCTTCTATTCTCTTTATCAGTTTCACACCTACTCCACAAAGTGGCAAGAGAGAATATAATGCAAATACTATATTCCTTTGAAGATTTATATGCTAGAGTTCTATGTCAAGTATTCTTCTCTAAAGAAAAAAAAAAAAAAAAAAAAAAATGAATAGCACAGCTTATGAAAACTGCAATTTATAGCACCACAC
>JANIJG010019707.1:0-12468 GCA_024611175.1 Megaceryle torquata | reverse complement strand
AATCTTGAAAGGTTTTTATAGAAAACCAATTACCTCGTCAATGTTCTTTGCCTCTAGAAATTTGAATTCACCCATCAGTTCAAAGAAATAATTTTTTTTATTCAAAGATAAGTCCAAAGGGTAGGGAGCAATTCCAAAGATGTATTGTTCTCTTGCTCCTTTTGATTTAATATGATAATGGTCACCACCAAAATACAGTGAAAGCAAAAAACTTTCAGAACAAGCAAAACCCTCAAACCATGAATGTTACTTTGGTTTCAGTCTGCTTTCTTGGTTTGAGGGGAAAAAAAAACCTCCACAAAACCCAAACAACAACAACAAAAAAAAGCAAATGGTGTTTTAGTGAAAACTAAAGAAATTTCAGGCATTTTTAATATTTTACCCTTTCTCTTTTTGTCCTGTGGCAAGGTGTCCAGTACAACTATATTCCTTAAGTTGCCCTGTGGGAGAAAGAGCAATAAGATATAATATTTTATTAGTTGGGAATATTTCAGGCATGCTGCAGGAAATAAATAGTGCTGTCACAGTCTCTTATTTATTTAATTTTAAGAATGATTTTGGTGCTAATGAGGTTGAGGGGCTGATAGCAAAGTCTAGAGTCAGGCACAGCATGGGCAGGTGCTCTGAAAGCTTCTTCAAACAGCTCTGTCAGCAAGTGCACTTTAATCCTGCTTTGCTATATCCCTGCTTGCCATCAAAGTGCCAGTTCCTGCCAGGTGCTGAGTGCCCTCGGCAACAGCAGAAGAACTTCACATGGAGAGCTCCCTGTTTGGCAGAATCAGGATCAGGGATTCAAACCCTAGTGCAGAGATGAAAATTAAACCAAAAATGAACTTTGTCAAATACAGATTATTTGTCCTAAGGTCAAAAGACATTGACTCTGAAAAAAATCTCTGATTAGTGGTACAATCAGCATTGAGATCTAGATTCTTCAGAGGTGATCTTACTGCATTTAGCAGTTAGGAGATTTGCTGTTATACAGATACCTAAATGATGGAGAATTTAAATATTAGAACAATTATCAGCCAGAGGATAACTAATCGTACCGTGTCTGTTGGTAAAGCAAAGTAGCTAAAATCCTTGCCTGAATGCACAAAATAACGGACTTGGATCCTGTTAGAGTGTAAAAATGGGACATTTATGTGTGCATACATTAGACAGGCCAAAACTAACAGGACTTCTGCACACTAAATTGCCCATTCATAGGTTTGCACTCCTGTCTCAGAATCTTTTTTTGACAGGAATCATCAGAATCTCATGCTTTAAAGAGCCAAAAAGTTTGTTCAAACTTCCAGGTTTATCCCAAGGCATTAATTTTCTTTTATATATCTTTTTAGCTTTGGCTGTGGCCTTCTAGCCCTAATCTTGAATAGTGCTCAGCTTTCCAGGCTCCTACTGTGCTCAGCTTCTGCTCTGCTATAATTTCACACTTAGAGGACTTAAGGCCATGAAATCCTGACAGGATATGCACACCCACTGAAGGAAGAGATGCTCTGGGACCTGCAGATAGGGCAGCCTGGATTCCTACGCATTACTTAATTGGTATGTCCAAGACAACATAAATCCTGACTGAAGTGTCTCCCAGGTCTGGACATCTAGACATCTCTTCTCTTTATGGATTTTATGAAGACTAATACAGGCTCCATGTGATCTTTCCCTCCAAGGAGTTGCTAATAGACCTCCTTTTCCACCTGGCTTCTTACCATCACAAGGCCCATATTAACTATTTCTGTCCATGATTTTTACAAACAGTGTCAGTTTCAATCAGATTTGCCAAGAACATTTCAAAAAGATGTAGTATAACTGCACTAAACCCATTTTACTCAGAAACAAGACCAAAGAGTGAGCTGTTCGTTTAGCATCTTGCATGACAAAATGTACCAAGACCTCATGGAACTGCAATAACTTCAGTAAAATGGAACAAAACTGGAGCTAATTACGAGAATATAGAAAACCATATACTGCCTTATACTTTTGGGGTCAAATAATGGACAAGGAAGGTATTTGGGGGAAAAAAAAACCCCAAAACATTTGATACAGTTAGGCTTGGCATGTTAGCTAGCAGTTAATTTCTGGTTTAGGTGTAAACACACCAAACCCACACTAGACCTAGTCTAGTCGTGTTATGCAGTGCATGCTTTTGTATGCTTTAAGATGACCACAAAGAAGCTTCCTTCTTTGTGGACTAGACAAAGAAGATGTATGCTTATGTCTCAGTCTCTCTTGCCAGAAGAGGAGTTTTATTATAGGTAGGTCACAAATGTACTGACAAGAGAAAGCCTAACTCCATTACGATGCACTAAATGACTGGTAAGGTTAATACAACTCCTGCAATGCAGATCTTTGACCATTTTAATAGCTTGATTATTACTCCATTACTCTTCCTAAACTCTAGTTAAATTTGGTTCCCATTATTCGCTGATATTAAATATCATTTACATAATGAGTCTGTTAGTGTAAATATGCAGATTTCTGAAATAAGGGGGTTTGTGATTCCCTCGTACAGCTATCGTTAAACTGAGAACGTTATGATTAAACTGGACTGGCAGCACTTTGCAAAGCCTTCCTTTGCATTTCTGGACATATGCTCCATTTCAAGCCATGAGCAGGCTGGTTACTGGCCTCATGCAACAGCCATGAAAGGCTTCATTTCTCTCATTTAATGGTTCAGCAACATGCCTTGTAGAGTATATTTGCAAGATGTCATATTCTAACAGGCATATAAACAGGGCGTGGAGTCAGAAGCAAATTTCTAAAAGATGAGTTCTTTTTTATCTGTGGGCTGTAAAGCTAAAAGCCCAGCAGGATCCATCCAGTTTACAATAGCTCTTCCTCCTTGCATGCAGGGTGTGCTAAGATATACCCACATCATCCTTACCAAATGTCTTTTTCTGGCTGCTCAGTTCATATTTGTCACCAGTATACAAAAATGTAAAGTCTAAAGAAATCATGAGCAGCTTTGCATCACTAATCTCGTTACTGTAATGGCTATGAAAGCATCCAACAAAAAAGCAGCACGTAAGGCAGTCCACACGTACATACTACACACAGCATGTGTCCCAGTGAGCCATGGATGTTCTCCAGCTCCCTGAAATGACAAAACCCCGTCATTTTAATGCTTCTCCTCACATCCAACCACAAGTGACAAATAGCTCTCCTAGGCCAGATGAAAGGGCTGCTGACAGTTCTCTCTACCTTAAAGAGAGATGAGCACTTTGATGGGAATAAAAAGTTCAGCAACCTCTCAAATCCAATTAAATATTTTTATCTTTAGAGTCTTTGGGAAGAAGAGGGATTCCTTTCTCTCTCTCTCTCTCTCTCTCCCCCTTTCAAGCTTCCCACTTGTCATTTATCCCTTCTTTAATATGGCATATAAAACCCCCAAGACTTCAACCCTGAGTCTCTTGAGACCAAGATTACATCATTACTGTTATGGCATGTTACACACTAATCATAACCATTACCACTTACAAGTTCACAGCTTCATTCAATTAACTGCCTGACATGGATTTTGCAGTTAATTCATAGTGAAGGTCACCAGTGGTCAGAATGGCAGGTGCATTCTGCTACCTCTCTGAATGCCAATTACCAGGCTTAAGCAACTACTGGGGAATATTGAGTCTCAACAAGTTAATCAAAAGGCTTAGAACTTCCGACACATTTTTATAGGCGTGTCTAACGGTCTGTAAAATAATATAGCATAATTAGCATATTCAAATGACAGCCACACCATTTAGAACTCTAATTTCCAATGAAAGGCAGAAGAAAAAAAAAAGATGCTTTTATTTTACCTTTTAAAGAAAAAGATGAGATGATACCATTGTATTAGAAGCCATCTAGTACCATGCCTAGACCTATCACAAGTCCTTAGGAGCTGTAATTAATTATTCAACGGTACCCTGTAGTAGCAAGTTACGAGTACTTTTTGATCTGCTGTTAAACTTAGGCCTGCTTCTTTTATGACTGAAAGACAGACATTATCAAGATATATGGTAGTAGAAATGCATGGGTATAAAAACTACTGTCTGGCTTTCAACTTTGTTATGTAACAAACTCCTAGAATGGATGTACTGGAATGCGTGCCAGCAGGCCATCGTATAAATAACGAATGACACGAGAAGAAGAAAGATTTAATAATGACATGGTGCTTCTCAGATAGAGCTGTTTTCAAGTTTATGGAAGAATCTGGACCAGCCACAGCTGGATGTGTCAGGATGAACCAACCCAGCCATCCAGTGGGTGGAAATCGGTCACAGAATACCAGCCTTCCCTCATGTATCCATGGGAAGAGGGGAACAGCTGTTTCTGAAGGAAATTCTGAGCTCTGTTGCATTGGCAGTTCATTTACTTTAAAACAGGAGCCCATATACTAGGCTAGTGGACAAACATCTCCATGTTTATTCAAGCCTGCTTTCACAGTCTGAACTGAGCTGTGAAACAAGCTTTCTCTAATTCACTGAGCTGCAACTTACCAACATGGCACCAATCTAACTATAGAATGCCATAATAATATTATGTATACAAAAAAAAATAATTTTATATCACAGCTACACACACACAAGGCTGCAGAGTGGAATTAGATTAGGAAGTCCCACTATAGAAATGTAGATGCCCTATTTTAAAAAGTTATTAGAGGTTTGAATTGCTGAAGAAATTCACCTAGCTGAAGGCGGGGGGGGAAGCTCCACAGCTTTATATTACAGTTCTAGTAAAATTTCCTACCAATGCTGGCAAGCTGCAAGCTTACCTAGTGCTAATATAGAAAATTAATTTCATGCTTGTCTACTCTTGTAAAATCACTGACAGAATCCTTCACTTTTTAAGGTAAAATTGGGGACTCATATAAACTCAACATTCTTTTAAGCTAACTAAGATTTGGATTATATGGCTGCCCAATTAATTGAAATAAGAAAGTATAAACCATGTAAGGTTCCTGCTAGGAAAGCAAAAACTTGTTAACAGATGCCAGTGCTTTTTTGTCTCTATTCCCTTGCTGACCAACACTTGATGTGTTGTTTCATACAGATGGAAAATGACAGTGAGAAATATGTGTATTCTCTCTCTATATTATACAGAGTGATAAATACAAAAGAAAGACGCCTTAGGTATAACATCAGGAGGATGGAAAAACCTCCAATAATTGAAGTGGAACTTTTACATGAGTATCTATTCACATATTTTATTTCAAAATCCTAAGCCCCAAGACACTTTCCCCAATACAATTTTCCCAGCAGAATAATGCTGGATCCACTGGCACCCTGTGCCGACCAATACAGAAGAAAAGAGTTTATACTTTGTGTTTGTAAAAACATTTAAATAACAGAACAAGCCACACACCGGGCAGAAAATGAGATTAAACTACTTTTGTGCTCAAGAATGAGCAAGCTTTCTTAATTTTCCAACTACGACTACGAACAAAACAAATCCCCCCAAACCAAGGGATTATTAAGCAGAACTAATCAATAAGAAGCTATACAAATGAGAAGGAGATACAAGAAAACAGTAACTTGGGAAACTTGAATAATTGAGTTTAGAGAGTCTACCTGCCCCAGGCTATTCCAGCAGGACAGGGATGATGGTATGACAGATGATAGGGTCTTCTTTCTCTGATTAAACTTGCATGTAGTTCACTGGGTCTGTAGTTCATGCCTGTTAAAGACATGTAAGCATTAAGCAGGATCCACCTGGAGCTGCTGCAGTGATCAGAGCTTGGTAGGGCTGCTGGGGCCACTCCCGTGTTTCTTCTCTCCCCTGCTGAAATCAGGAGAAAGGATCTCATGGGCTTCCCATCTCACTTGTGGTTTCCTTTCTCCTGAGAGCTCCACCACAACAGTTCATCTTCCTTTTCTCTTGACAACACTTTCATCAAGGAGGAGACATCAGTGACACTCCAAACCCTTTCTCCATTCTCGCTGTAAGACACAGAAGATCTGAAAAACTCTTCCACTGCCCTTTTATTCTCTATTTCCTTTCTGCAATTGCTGAAGACTTTGATGCAGCTTTTGATGACCCCTCCCTCCCAGAAACATTCCCAAACATGAATACAAACCACACTCACTTCAAGGTTACCCAGAGCAATGTTTTAACAAAAATGTCACAAATGCTTCATATCCATCATACAAATGAGATCTGGCATATCCAGGCAACTCTCCATGCTCTCCAGCACTTTTCTTTAGAGGACTTCCTTCTCTTAGGGCCTTCTGCCCATCTGACCTGCTCTTCTCTCCACATACTATCAAGACCAACAGTAAGCTCACTATTCTTTTGAAGATATCTAGCTGTGAGTCATAACATTTTATATGGTCTCAGTGGATCAACTAAACACTGGAGATGGCTGTTGACACAAAACCAATCCACATACTAGCCAAAATAAGCTGGGTTATGCCTAGTGTCACCTCAAGCACCAGGCAGCCCAGCTGGCTTGATGCAAAGAGGAGCACGGGCCACATAATCCTCTGAAAAGGAGCTGCTCTCCTCAGGGGTTGCTTCACTACAAGGAAGGACCATTACTCCCACATGAAGTTTCTTTCAGGCACCTTAGCTCTCCACAGAGCCTGTGCCCTTTTAAAAGAATAAACTGTTAAGCTGAGGCTCTCCAGCTAATATTAACAGCAATAAATGACAGAGACAGTCCAGGCAGTGGTTTGTGTGCAAGGGTCACCTTCAGAGGAATCTCTCTGTAGAGCAAAGCCTGTGCAAATGCTTCTCTTTGCACCTTCAGCCAGAGAACAGAGGATGGACTACAGTTTACTGTAACTGAAGAAACAGTTTTCCTTTTATAATCCTGCTAAACAGCCCTTGTAGTAAGTGCTGATTTATCTTAACCCCATGTTTTCTTTCCATCATAAGTGTCCTGTTGCACGGTATCACCTATACTATATTGCAGTGTAACATTAGCCAGTGCTCTGCCCCACAATACAGAGAGACAGGGACATTTAATATGAAGTGATATAAAAGAGAAACTTCTTGTTCCTTAGATCACTTAGCTACTGTTAGTTCAGACAACCATATTCTACTATAGGAAAAAAAAAAAAGGAAAAAAGAACAATGAAACAAAAGAGACAAGAAGTGTTTTGTAACAGAACTGAATCTATTTTTCTTAGGAGGTGAATGAAATATCTCACATCTCACCAAGTGATCTACATATATTCAGCCACCCTGCCTACCATCAGGATCACTTGTTCTGATCCTTGTAGTATCATGTCTTAGAAGAGAAAGTTACTACCTCACCTCAGAGGAAAATCTTTCACCTTTATGGTTCTTTAGAGAGTTACTTCTCATGGGATACCACTATCTTACTGCTTAACTAGAAGAGATGAACCAGTGCAGAGAAACTCAGCAGTGGGACCACATGCCTGCTACATCTCTGCATGGAACTGCCTGGCCTTTTTCCTTCAAATAAACACATAAACCACCTAGATAGCTTCCAGGCTGTAAAACAAAAGGCCACTAATAAGAGGCAACAAAACTGTAAGATAGAAACCACTTCAGATAAAGAAATCTCAGACATGTCACAAGGGAAAGACTAAATAAGAAAGACAGGAAACCAATCTCTTCCCTGTCAGTCTGTCCTCATGGGACCAATCCCTCACTCTTTCAGTGGCTTTAAAGGTTGCCCAAACTCTCCACAGTATTCACTAAGTCCCTGGAAAAATAGCTCCCTTGTTATTACCTCATAGCCTTGGTCATGTATCTTCTCCCTGATTCTCATACTCTAGGTTCCTTGCTTGCTCTAGGTGAGCCCCCTTCTCACAATCCCAGCTGCATGTAGGGAAGGAGCCTTTTGCTTCTCTCCTCCCAGGCCCTTTCTCCCTTAGCTCCAAGCACACTTCACACAAAACATTATATGCAATACATATGTACTAACCTGGCCCATACTCAGCTGGCTTAATATAATCACTGACCCCAGTCACTCTAATTTCCTTTGTCAGTCATTTTAATTTCCATAGCAGATAAGTGACATATGGTCCCAACTAGTGGCTAATTACCAACTGCCAGCTAGAACAAAAGGCATTAATGTTTGTTTAATTGTTAATTGCTTTTGACCAATTCCTTCAAAATAAAATAGTTGGTTTTATCCTCATTGTAATTAAGATTTCTGTACTTTCAGAATACATTTCAAAATAGCAATACTTCTCGATTCAACTTCTTCAATTGTGATTGCTTCTGGTAAGAAGAGATGGGTTGTTTGGTTTGGTTTTTTTTTTTGCTACTGTAGGGTTAATTTCCTTAATTGAGGGAAATTTCTTCTGTCTTAAGAAACAATAAAGATATAGGATTAATTTCCCTAATTGAGGGAAATTTCTTCTGTCTTAAGAAACAATGAAGATACATTGTGAACTTCAAGTAATTCTATGAGGAATCATAAACACACACGATGGCAAAAGAATTAGTTAGGCCTTACTTTACTTGGATGTGTGATTTATTTTGGTTGGGTTTGGGGTTTTTTTCCTCGACAAGGGGATGTTTAGAGGTTGCAACAAAAAGATGTTCCTAAAAGACGCTCACATTCTTCATAAGGATTTGTGAGTCGTGCAGCTGTGGACAGGATATGACCCAAAATATATTAAAACCCAAAAAAATAATTATTTTAATGAGCTTCCTTCATCCTTTTCGACCAGGGCAATTTATGGAACTGGGTAAATGGCTGGTAAACAACCAAAATAATATACTTGGTTAAATCATCTTTTCCTCCCTCTTGCCCAACTCGCTCTGGTTTCCCCTGCCAGGTGGCTGTTGCCACAGCCTGACACACAGCCAGACAAGGGCCAGGTCTTTCCTCCACTTCAGAATTCTTGTTAAAACTGCAGGAAAGTAATTTACTCTCTCTGCTCCAGTTCCTCATCTATAAATTGAAAAGAATACTATTTCCAGGACTATGATAAAGAAAATACTTTCCATTATGGACTGGGAAGTGCTTAGGTGTAAAGGTGCTGATATAAGTACCTTAGATAGATAAGTATCTGGGGTACAATACAGGCAGATAACAAATAGCTTAATCCTGCTCCTTATCAAGCTAGTCAGCAACTTTTGCAGAAGCAGGTTGTTGGACACAGGAGAAACCACTTGAGGCTCAGAGTGGAATCTATTAGAGATGTCTGAACTCTACATTAAGGACTGCTCAAACTAGTGAAGTGCTATTAGTCCCAATTTACAGATGAGGCATCTGTGGTAAGAAATTTCAGGAGTGCTTATTCTGCTGCCTCTGCCTTTCCAAAAGGCCAGGATGAGTAGCTTTGCAGCCCCAGCTGATACAGGAACGAAAGCAGCATGGTCATCAGCCACGTGTGGTTCCTGTGATTTCTGTGCTGCCCTGCAGTGCATTCAGAGTTGGCATAAATTAAATGCTGATAAATTCAAACAAGTGACAGAGTGCAGTTTTGCACAAATCCAGCATTATGTTTGAATAGAAGCTCCAAGCATGCAAAAAAATGGGGATCAGGCATCTAGAATATACTCTACAACAGCTATGAAATTTCAGCATCATGTTTTTTTCATGCATTCAAATAGGATCTGTCTCCCTACGCCTACTCTACATCATCTGACTGGACTGCCTGCTGAGAAGCAACAGTACTATGGCAGTTCTCACTGAGAGATCACTCAGTCACACCGTTTACAGCTATAGAGACTGTAAATCTCTTAGGGAGACTATAAAAGGGTGACTGTTTAAAAAAAAAAAAACAGAAAACAAAAACCAAACAGAAAAAAACCCCAACTGATTGTTTGCTAGAATTGTTTTCAAAGTACAGTGTTCATTCCTATTTGTTAAACATTTGACTACAGCAACCAGGGTATTATGTCTAATTCCCCTTCAGAAAACAAAGTTGCTTGTTGTGGGAAGGTACATATTTCAGAGGTTTCCCTCAGTCACTCTTTTCTTCTCCAAACTCCTGAATTGAAACATAACTGCCTTTAGTTTTTAAGACCATGACCTGGTTGTGTCTGTCTGTAGTAAAGTAAATTTTACAAGTATGTTTTGTAGCCTTTTCTGGATTGAAGTCCATAGTATTTTGCTGACCATACTGCATTTTGCAGAGCATAGTGCATTTTGGTGCCTTCATTCTATATGTAACCGGGTCGGTTGTTCACTTCTAGATGTTAATTTAAGGTCCAAACCAGACTAAGTTGAGAAACTGCACTACTCTTTTCCAGTTCTGTGTCTGAAGCACACCAGAATGCAGAGAAGAGAAAGTAAATGAAAAACATGTTAACTAACAAGAGATCAGACAGCTGCAAAAACAATGTTTGTAATCTCCCATTACACATGCACAAATATTTCCATTTCACAGAGAAAAATTCCTAGATTCTCTTAAATAGGAGCTAAGAATTGTGCAGAAATGACTTAAAATGAGTGAAAATCATGTATCACTGTTTAAGCTGCCACTAGCCATAAAGCTTTTTGATAATGACTTCTACTTTCAGACTACAAATCAGACTTGTTTGAGTAGCTAAATTGCTCGTGCTCTTATCCATCATGAGCAGATAGCAATTGCTTCTGGGTGGGGAGGAGGAGGAGAACTAAGTAATTTCTTCAGTGGATGAAGAAACTCTTGAAAAAAATTTCCAGTTTATTGCAGAGGAAATGATTTTGAGATTTAGGGAACTTTGACCAGTCCCAGAAGCTTTTATGTAACAGCATGAGGAGAACATATTTCATGGACACTCTAGTGTGACATTCTGGCCTCCAGCTTAAAGATTTTATTTCAAAGATTTTGTGTGCATATACAGCTAAAAAATGCCATTGTATAAATACAAATTTGTTATTATTATCATTATTATTAAACACTTACACAACCACTGCAAATCCCAACAGCTAAGAAGAAATAGAAGGCAGAGAAAATGTTCTTCAGTTAGTGTTAAAATAAAATTTGAAATGAAAAAATCCATTGAATTATTTCTTTTTCTGATCAATTCATTGTTTCACCTGATGTCAGTAAAACAGGAGTTACCTATGTCATAGATAAGCCAATTGCCTTTGGTTAAGCTCTGTAAATTTTTGGTTATGAACTTGCTGACTTGTCTATTTCCAAATTTTGCTTTTAAGGTTCTGCTGTATATTGAGGATATCCGTAGCATGCTAAGTACAGCTTTGTAAACTCTCTTTTTGGAAGCACCAGGAACACAATATCATATTTTTTTCTATAGTTAAGGAAAGTGTTATGACAGTATCTCCTCTTTCTATGTTTCTATAAGGAGTCCCGGAGAAGCATTAACTTATTTCAACAGAAACATTTCCCTTCTTTTTAAACAATTATTAATTACATTTTTCCTTAGATAGCAATCTTTTACTAATATATAATTTTCAGTAGGGTTTTAGCTCATGTTTCTATCAAATAATTAACACTTCTTACTTATTTTCCAAAGTAGCTATTTCATTTACAAGAGGCCTATTAAGAATTATGTTTTTCCTCATTAGATATAATTGAGGGATGTGACATTTTGTTCAAGAGAAACTTTTTAGTCTTAATTAGTAAAACAATGCAATGTTTCAAGCTTCCGCTGAAGTTTGGTGTGACATTACTTGAAATTCTTATGAACTAAAAATAGATAGGGAAAACAATAAGAAGAAAACTGGGAAAATGAGCACGTAATACAACAATTTTACCTTCTGAAAGCTGAAGTTTCATAATCTGAAGCTGAGACTGCAATCTCAAAAGCATTTCTGCATATGTTCAGTTTTAAAGCTGTATTGTTAAACAGTGTGAAACATATTTACCCCGTCTGATGACAAGAGAATTGTATCAAATATAACTGAGATCAGAACTGATGTGCTAGATGTGTGATTTATGTGTGTTAGCGAATGTAAAACATGAGACTTGAAGTCTCCTGAAAGGATGATTAATGTTTTTGAAATGTTCCCATGAAGCCATTCTCCAAAAGTGTGCAAAGTGTGCATTTTCTCTCACTTTTGACACCAAGCCAGAGAAAACTCATTGGTTTTGATGGTGTTTTGCTTTACAGTTTTAAGCTTGCTCAAACTCAAAACCTCATAGTCAAATTTGAGGGTGGAAGTGGGTGTTAGCCCACACAGGTTGAAGACTAGCTTGCACAAAGCCAGAAAGTTGTGCAAGGTCCTAGTACAAACTCAAAGTGGGGATGCATAAATACGCAAACATACACAGCTAGATCACAGCTAAAAATCATAAAGGTCTTTGTCGGGTCCCTGATTTCAAGATGTGTAACAAACCTGGAATTTCCCCCCATTTTTCCCCTGTACTTTAAGTGTTAACAAGGCAATTGCAGTTCTTGAACATTCTGAACTTTGAATACTCAGCAAGTCAGGATGGCATCAAGAGTTGTACCATGTAAAAGTGAAGTAATTAAAAGGATAGGGGAAAGAAGGGAAGGGAAGGGAAGGGAAGGGAAGGGAAGGGAAGGGAAGGGAAGGGAAGGGAAGGGAAGGGGAGGGGAGGAGAGGAGAGGAGAGGAGAGAAGAGAAGAGAAGAGGAGAGAAGAGAAGAGGGGAGA
>JANIJG010019706.1:0-38871 GCA_024611175.1 Megaceryle torquata | reverse complement strand
AGGATGGGGAAAAGGCTGAGGTGCTCAACATCTACTTTGCCTCAGTCTTTAGCAGTGGAACTGGCTATTCCCTGGACATCCAGCCTCAAGAACTAGGAGACACAGAGGGGAAGCAGAATGAGATCACAATTAAGGAGGACACAATTAAGTAGTTTAAGAGGTCAGAGACCTGCTACACTGCTTGGATGCACACAAGTCTATGGGACCAGATGGGTCACACCCAAGGGTGCTGAAAGACTTAGCAGATATGCTCACGAAGCCGCTTTCCATGATTTACCTGAAGTCATGGCTAACTGGGCAGGTCCCACTGAACTGGAGGGTAGCAAATGGAACACCCATCTACAAGAAAGGCAGAAAGGAGAATCCAGGAAACTACAGACCTGTCAGTCTGACATTCATACCAGGGAACGTCATGGAGCATATCATCTTGAGTGCCATTAAAAGCCATATAATGGACAACCAGGGGATCAGGCCTAGTCAAAATGGATTTATGAAAGGCAGGTATTGCCTGATGGACCTGATCTCCTTCTGTGACAAGATGACCCAACTATTGGACGAGGGAAAGACTGTGGATATTGTCTACCTAGACTTTTGAAAGTTTACCTAGACACACAAAGCTGGAGAATAAATCTTATGAAGAGCAATTGAAGGAGCTGGGACTGTTTAGTTTGAGGAAGAGAAGGCTAGAAGGCTAAGGGGAGACATCATCACTCTCTACAACTACCTGAAAGGACATTGTAGAGAGGTTGGTGCTGGTCTCTTCTCACAGGGAATTAGCAATAGAACAAGGGGGAATAGCTTCAAACTGCAACAGGGTAGGTTTAGACTGGACATGAGGAAAAAACTTCTCACAGAAAGAGTAGTCAGACACCAGAACAGGCTGTTTAGGAAGGTGGTTCAGTCACCATCCCCGGATGTGTTTAAGGGTTGTTTTGATGTGGTGTTGGGGGATATGGTGTAGGGGAGAACTTTGTAGGGTAGGACTGAAGGTTGGACTTGATGATCCCAAGGGTCTTTTCCAATCTGAATGATTCTGTGAGTTAGAATTGCGCCAGACTGGTGAAATCCGCTTAGGGGTGATTATAAACAAGGTTTAAAAGTAGGCTAATGAGTGTCCTGCCAGATGGGACCCACCTTTGCATTTCTCCCTGTCAGGAAAAGAAATCCCCATCTCTAGCCTGTCCATTGGATAGACTCTCTGTGGTAACAGTTCTGGAAAGAAAAAGAAAACCACCAAAAAAGGCCCAAACACATGCAGTGAAAGGGACTGGCTCTAAGAGGCACGTTGGGCTGGCTGCTGCTATTCCTTCCTAATGGGTAGTGGCTGTGAGGCTGGCCATGCTTGGGGTGCTCAAAGGCTGTGAATCGTGATACCACCAGAGTGGGGATAGGTGGGAAAAGAGAGGGGTTTAACGTATTTATTTTCAAGTCTCTTCATGATAGGTTGATAATGTTGTTTTGAGGGAGATTTTGGTCCCAAACTGTAGTTTCTTTCTTAATAGCTTTTTCCTTGTCCCATTTCCACTTACTGCAAAACAACTCAGAATAACTCCATTATGTGCAGTGGAGTTAATTAATTCCATCATGTGCAGTGGAACTAAAGAAGTGGAGAAACTACTGGACAAGCAAAATGGGGTCAGGAGCGACTTTATGACAGCAGAGCAAATGCTTTAATCATAAAGCTAGTGATTCTAGTGTGAGATTATGAATTGCAATTTGATTTACCTTTGAAAAAGAGTCTGATAGAAACATATGTGAGGAAATATTGTGTGACCCTTGAAATACTTGCATGCCAAAAGACAAAAGAAAGTATTCTTGTTACTAGAGATGCAGAGTACCTTTCTTTTCCTAGTTCCAGGGTATTCGCTTTGAAGTTGCCTAAAGAAAGGGAAAAAAATTAGAAAAGTCCTTTTTCATCTCCTTTCCTACCTTTTTCCTGTAATAATCACAGAATCACAGAATGTTCGTGCTTGGAAGGGACCTCGAAAGATCATCTAGTCCAACACCCCTGCCAGAGCAGGATCGCTTAGACAATCTGCTACTTTTAAAGTTTATTTTTGTGACTCATTAGAGAGACACAAATGCTTCATTTTGGAGCTGCAAGTAATATTTTAGTAAATGGATATAGAGAAGTTTGATGCCCTAAAGCTTCCCCTCCCCCCCTTAAAAAACCTTAAAGAAACAAACCAAACAAAACATTGATCAGCATCTTCTTTTCATCTAGAATTATCCAAGAGACTTCTTTTCCTGCAGCCAGCTGGCAAATCTATAACTAAACTGTATAATTGTCAGAGGATAATATGGCAAAGGGGACACAAAATAACATCTGTATGGCTGCCCTCTTTACATATAGCTTGTCTGGTCAAGCCTGGCAGGAGCTTTGCTCCACTGGAGCTTGTAAATCCATGCTGCCCAAAGCCTGCTGAAACTGTTTTGTTTGATGTGCCCGTTAGTGAGCCTACAATGTAGCCAAAGAGTTGAATTACCTCACCTCCCCCCATTAAAGGAGGAAGTGCTATTTTTTCTTAAATCTGCTGGAATTTAACTGCAGGCCCCAGATTAATGGGTTGAGAGAAAGGCATGCAGTGTATTGTGTTTGAAGGAAGGTACACCTACCTCTCTCTTGTGAATAGCAAGTCCAAAAGGAATACATGAGGTGCCTCATGTACAGCACAGAAGGAAAAGCTCTACGTTATAAAAAAAAAAAAATCATGAAGCAATTTTGACTTTAGCTAATGGGAATTTTAATAGATGAACATTTTCAACAGTGGCAGACTGGAAGGAAATGATGATTGAGAAGAGTCAAAGAAGGGCATTCCTGGATAATTACTGCAGAATTTAAAACATATATGTTCCATTCTTTCTGTACAGGATTTCACAAGCTCCTCGTGGTATATGCAGAAGTTACAGCTGAGAGTCACAGCCAGGATTGAAGCAAAATACAGACATATTGATAGTAATATGTGGTCTTCTCTCTATCGGGTCCACAAGGTCTTGGTCAAAAATAAAGATACCCTGGTGACCATGCTTGTTCATCAAACCAGGAATAATTTTCAGATCAGGTGAACAAAAGAAAAGAAGCATGAAAATTCTAAACTAGGACATAAGAATAATGAGTATGAGAGAGTGAGTGAAGCAAGTGGAGGAGTTGGTTCTTGCTGTTTTCTGACCATAAATGGAGAGACTACTCAAATATTCTCTACTGTGACTTCAGGAGGTATTCCCTTTATAAAAATCTTGATGATACAATATTTAGAAAAAAATTTCAACCGATTAAGTTTCCACCAGAAATCTCTGTGTTAAAGCTGAATTACCTGAGCAACTAGAAAGACAAATAAAAATTGAATTTTAAACTGTATGAGGTTTTAGCTTGGGTTTATTGGTTCTGTGTTTCTTTGTGTAGCTTTTCAACAATTTTTTTTCAGCTTTCTGCAAATACATAGATGTGTCATGTTAAAGAGTTGGATGTAGCTTTTTTTTTTAATATATGTTCTTAGTAAAAAGGGAACAGAAGGAAAAAAATCTCATTTCTGAAAAGAATATAGTACATATATTCACTACTCAGTTCATGGTTTAAAAACATCTGTTGAATAAAGAATTTATTTCAGCAGTGTATTTGTTCTCTCTACCTTGCAAGGCTCTCTTGAGAGAGTAATGAGATTACCTGTATCTTTAATATCTGATTGGCTCTTCATTGCTGCTCTTCTAGCAGATGATGAGTTCTATTGCTTCTCCAATTCTTTGATGCAAACCTGCAGAAAAAGAGTATTTCTTAAGACTGTTGTGTTGTCAAATGTCAACTGAATTTTTAAGTTCTCTGAAGGGGAAGGTGGGCTATAGTAGAGGCATGCATAGCTGAATGCTGCCCTTTAGCTTTCATTTATTTGTGTATGAGGAAAAGAGAAAAGAAAGCCCTAGAAATTTATTTGCTGCATTCGGGGGTGTATGGTTTTGCTCTTGGAGATATGTGCTTCTTGCTCTTTAAGCGAGCTGGACTAATCTTATTAGTGAAAACAGACAAAGAGTTTGTATTATGCTCTTATTTACTGTGTAAGTTATTTATGAGCCCCTTTCCACCAGTGTTCTGGAAGGTGTCCGTTTTACTTGGAGATGAAGCTGGGAAAGCTTTGTGGAAAACAAGCAAATACGTTGATCTTGTGACCTAATCTTTGGTTAGGTTTAGTACCTAGTGCATAGGAGCCCCAGGAAATGACTCTCTTGTGAACCTGCCTGCAAATAGAGGGGAGAAGAACAGGATATTTTACCCTTGGCCTGCATGGAAAGAGACAGTAGGGTTTTTTTGCTGTTTGAGAACTATCTCCTGGCCTCTCTAGGCTGGATTCTATCATTCTGTATTGTATTTTGAACAGACAGCTGCTTTTTAATTGTTGTTGCTGTAGCCCCAGAATGTGTAGGCAGCCTTGGCCCAGGTGAAAGGTAGGTGTCCTATTCCTTCTTGCTCCTACCAGTGCTCCCTGTGCCAAGGTTTTCAAGGACTAAGGGCCCTGGGCCCTCCTGCTGCTGATACTGCCTCTGGTTGGAGAGCTGCTTTTATTATTTTTTTTTTTCTCCTGTGAAGTCATTTTGGTGGTATGTGTAATTTCTTCAAATGACCAAGAACAGACCTAGCATGGGAAAAATTTCTTGTGATTAAGGCACTTCAGAACAGGACACTTACATTTTCTAGGACATGGTCTTGTAGAATAGAATCATAGCATAGTTTTGGCTGGAATAGACCTTCAAGATCATCAAGTCCAACCTTGTGGTTGAATGGTGTCCATGCTGGTGTGTGACATGATGCATGGGGGTGTTTCTTTGTCTCATCTTGCTGGTATTGCTCCAGCAGTAATAACTGCAGAAAAAAAAAAATGGGCGGGTGGCTTCTTTTAGCACTCCAGTTAGCCCTTCCATGTCAGTGTGTTTGTAAGCTAGTGCCAAGGAACTTAAACAGATGACAATTTGTCTGTTCCAGGGGAAAGAAAAAAAAAAAACCAAACAGGACTTTCATAACTACAGCTGTTAATCTGGCTGTTTTAGCCTTTCAGTAACTTTTGAATTTTCTCTCCAAGTTTCATAGAAGAAAAGTGTAGTTGTGATTTTCTTTCAGTATGAAGAGAAAGGGAGTAGGAGACACTCATCAAAAATATTGTCACTAAATATGTTATTAAAGAAAAATAAAAGAAAGGAACCCCATGAATGTGTCCAGATTAGCTTCTCCTACTGTGATACACAGTTTTTCATCCTGTTTCTTTGGCATTGTCTTTTATATTCTAAGGGTAAAATACTTGCCAGTGTAGTAGCATCAGCGCTGTCTAGCAAAGGCACTTCATATCTGGTGAAACCACTACTATTAAACTCATTTACATTGGATTGTTGAACAAAAGCAGTTAATGTAAGCTCAGTTAGGTTGCTGTAACTGCATCTAGACAACAGCTGTTGATGATGGAGGTAGGAATATTGTAAAATATTGTATCTCTAACACAGCTATATAGACAGGAATTTTCCAAAGTTGACCTGAACTGAAAGAAGCCCCTATAAGAAGATGTCTGTATATGTGTTTGTCTATCTCCATATGTGTGTGTACACATTATATCTGTAAACTTCATCAGGAAAGCAAGGATTCCTAAGCTGCTGCTTTTCTGATATGAGAAATGTGATTTATTTTTTTTCTCTTACTACTTTTTGTTTTCTTTTCTTTTTGTTTTGTTTTTTTGAAAAGGTCAAAAAGACACTTTGCATTCAGTCTGCCTGACTTGGCTTAATCTTATCCCACAGTTAAACACTGCGCATCCCTCTACCAATCAAGAGAAAGCAAGTTCTGAGAGTAGGTCACATATCATTCATCTTCTGAAGGCTAGCTATACCTTTGGAAGTATTTGTCTCCCTGTCAGCTTATAGAAGGAGCCTACATAACCTTTTAATGGCTGATAGCAGGCGTGATGTACCTCCTTCAAACTAACTTGTTAACTCGTTGTTGAACTGGAGGGAGCCCCACTAGCAGGCTGCAGTGGTTGAGAGCCAGGCTTGGTTCCTGTGAGCTAGCTGCTCCTCAGCCACTGGGAGTGGGGTGGCTGCCCTGTGTGTGCTGTGAGTTTCCTGTGCTCTGCTGCCATGGGTGGTGCCGACCTCTCAAAAGTGGGTTGTAACCCTGTCCCCTGTTCTTCAAAATCCAGTGCCTGTTCAAATGCCTGCTGCTTTTGTTTGCTGCTCTTATACCATTATGCAGAAGAAGCCCTCTGCAAGCCTCCATTTGTTCCTCTGAAAGAACCAAGCAGGCTTTTCTGCCACTGAGACCAGCTTCCTTCTGAAGTCACTGAAAATCTACTTATTCCTGAAACTCCTGTAGCACTGGTAGTAGATCCAGCAGCCAGTTGAAAGCTATCTGTGAGCTTTAGGTCCCACTGGGTCTTTCTATTAACTAGCAAAAAAACGTATTGAGTGTTTGGTCTCTGTTTCATTTACTAGTTTTGAAGTCTGTGGTGCTTTGTACTTTCTCACACAGTATGACAGTCACTTGTGAATGATTTTTATATCTTCTTGTGCCAGAAACCATGCAGCACCTTGTCCTGTGAGCTTAAAAGCCTTTGCAGCAAGATTCTTTACATTTCTTCATGCTGTACCTGTGAACATTGTGAATTTAGGAATATTTTGTTAAAAGGGCCAGGGCACATGCTAACTTGACAGCAGTTGAGTTCAAAAGCACAGCATTTGTTACCACAAGCACTGAAAGGAATTGTGTGGCTCTGCATCTTCATGGCATTTTGTGTTTGTTGATTCTTTTCAGATTTCACAAATACCTGCTAACTTTCCCTACTATATTAACCTTAGAGTTCTGGAATGATGTTGTTTTGTTTTGCTTGTTTCTTGATAGAAAATCTGTGACTTGTAGAATGAAAGGAACAACAACTGATGAACAGAAAATTTATGAACAGGAAATCACTCCAAGCTGTTTAAATCAATTGATGATGAAATTATCTGTGAATGTGTATTTTCACTATTTGACCAGTTTTATATATGGCTCAATAATATTCATCATAGAAAATCTCTTCTGTTCCCCTTTGTTGACTGATAAGTAGATTACTAGGGAATAATTTTTCATCATTCAGACAGATCTATATTGCATGTGGTGTCTGGATTCTGCTGTTGCCAAATAGTTAATTTTGTAACTTTGCATCCAGTGTGCGTATGTTTCAGTGAAGTTTGCAAGAGGAGTGGGGTGGGGGTGGTGGGTGTCCCCCCACCTTGGGTGTGTTGTTTTTGTTTGTTTGTCTTTGTTTTTTGGTTTTGTTTTTTGGTTTTGTTTTGTTTTGTTTTTACAGAATCCCAGAATGGTAGGAGTTGGAGCCTCCTGGCCTCTGGAGATCATCTAGTCCAACACCACTGCTAAAGCAGGTTCACCTAGAGCAGGTTACACAGGATTGCACCCAGGCGGGTTTTGAAATTCTCCAGAGAAAGACACGCCAGAACCTCTCTGGGAAGTCTGTGCCAGGCCTCTGTCACCCTCACATGAAAATAAATTTTTCTTTGTTTCCTTACTTAAGGAAATTCTGTGTTCTAGTTTGTACCTGTTGCCCCTTTTCCTGTCTTTGAGCACCACTAATAAGAGATTGGCCCTATCCTCTTGACACCCAACCTTTAGACAGCTATAAGCATTGATCAGATTCCCTCTCAAGTCTTCTCCTCTTCAGGCTAAACAGCCTGAGGTGTCTCAGCCTTTTTCGAAAGAGAGATGTTCCAGTCCCTTCATCATCTTTATAGCCTTCCCCTGGACTCTCTCTATTAGTTTCCTGTCTCTCTTGAACTGGGGAGTCCAGAACTGGACACAGTACTCCAGATGTGGTGTCACTAGGGCAAAGTAGAGGAGGAGGAGGACCTCCCTCAATCTGCTGGTCGCACTCTTCTTAATGCACTGCAGGATACCATTGGCCTTCTAAGCTAAATGGGCATATTGCTCGTTCATGGTTAATTTGTCCACTAGGACTTACAGGTCCCTCGCTGCATAGTTGCTTTCTATCAGGTCAGCCCCTAACCTGTATGGATACATGGGGTTATCCCACTATGGGTGCAGGACCCTACACTTGCCCTTGTTGTAGGTTTCTCTCTGCCCAAGTTTCTAGCCTGTCCAGGTCTTGAGGAATAGCAACACAGCCTTCTCTGGTGTGTCAGCCATTCCTCCCAGTTTTGTATCATCAGCAAACTTGTGGAGAGTCCACTTTGTCCTTCCATACAGGTCAGTGGTGAATATGTTGAACAAGACTGGACCCAGCACTGAACCCTGGGGAACACCACTAGCTACAGGCCTCCAACTAGACTCTGCACCACTGGTCACAGCCTTCTGAGCTCTGTTCATTCATCTAACCCACACTTCCTGAGTTTCCCTATGAGGATGTTATGGGAGACAATGTCAGAAGCCTTGCTGAAGTCAAGGTAGACAACATCCACTGCTTTCCCCTCATCTACTCGTTAAGTCACACCATCATAGAAGGCTATCAGATTGGTCAAGATTGGTTGTTTGATCCCATGTCTTTCATTTAAGTTCCTCTGCAGTCTCAAAAAGATTTACTTGCTTCTGGTCATTTTTCCACCTTCTTCAAAAACTAAATATAGGAATAATTGTGTTGCCTGCTTTCCAATCCCCCAAGTAGACTGCCAGGGTCTGTAGCCCTTTAATATTCTTATAGAGACCTGAGATTGGTTCATAATGAAAATGACTGGTTTGCTAGAGGACCAGAACTGGCACAGAAATCCTGAAAATTAGAGGGAAAACTTAAGTTTTTCTGCTAGTACACTGAGATAAAAAGAAATTCCTTTGTCCTCTGCTGAAGGTGGTAAAATTCAGTTTTGTGCTGGCAGTTGAGTGGTTCCTCTGGGTGCTGGCTTCACTGCTGCTCTCTTAGGATTCAGAGGCAAGGATGAGGGATGCATGTGGCAAATACAGGCCTTCTTTTCCCTACGCCTCCTGAGTTTGTGTGCAAAACCCACAAGATAGCATAATCATCTGAATCGCACAGATGCTGAAGCTGTCAGTACCCCTCACTGGTTCCAGGAACTTGCTTGGTCTCGGTCAAAGCTGCTACAGGATAGGATGGATGCTGCTGAGACAAGGTGAAGTGGGCCACCCAGGGAGACCTAGGAGATGATTCTCAATTGATGAAGGGTGTATTTAAGGACTAATTTAATGTATGTAAACTCTGCTGGTGATCAGCAAATGGAGTTAAGTGAAATTCTGTAAGCTTGTTGTATGGTATGTGTAAATCCCATGAATTATGTAGTAGTTTTAGGATTAGACAATGGAACCATAAAACCCAACTTGAGCCACATTTTTCTCAGTCATGCTCACTGTGGAGGGCAATTTTAAAGTAACATTTATAATAATTTTCTTTCTTTCATTCCTTTTACAATGTGGAAAGCTGTGTAATTTATGACTTCACTTAATTTTCATTCTTATCCCTCCTCTTTTTTGTTTTCCTAAGTAGAGAGCTCAATTTTCATCATGAATTACAAAGGGAGAAAATCTGGGGGTTTTTTTAGAAAATTCTGATTTAAAATAATGTAGCAACTTAAGCTAAATTTTCACAACAGATACTTTCAATATCTTTTGAAAATAAAATGCATGAAAAAACTATTTGGTTCCTAAATGCACAATGTAGAAACATATTCAGAGTTGATTAAAACACTTTCAAAGAAATGTTGCTTGACAAAAATACCACATTAGCCGCAGTCATTGTGAAATTGGCATTCTAATGTTTTGATAAAACACACTTTGAGGTATGGCACATTATACTCTTGTCAATGGTCAGAAATCTGAATGAGCTGCAAAGGATTAGTTAGTTCAAGTGAATGATTACACAACATAAGTTCTTAACTTTAAACTATCTATTTGATATGTCTAGAATCATATCAGAAATATAGAAAGCTTTTGGTTGGAGGGAACCTTAAAGATCATCTAGTTCCAACGCCCCTGCCATGGGCAGGGACACCTCCCACTAGACCAGGTTGCTCCGAGCCTCATCCAACCTGGTCTTGAACACTTCCAGGGTGAGGGCATCCACAGTTTCTCTGGGCAACCTGTTCCAGTGCCTCACCATCCTCACAGTGAAGAATTTCTTCTTAAAATCTAACCTATATCTCCCTTACAGTTTGAAACCACTGCTTATCTTATCACTACATTCCCTGATAAAGAGAGTCCCTTCTCATCTTTCCCATAGGCCCCCTTTAAGTACTGAAAGGCTGATGTAAGGTCTCCACAGAGCTGTCTCTTCTCCAGGCTTAACAACCCCATCTTTCTCCATTTGTCCTCACAGGAGAGGTGTTCCAGCCCTATGATCATTTTTGTGGCCTTTCTCTGGACCTGCTTGAGCAAGTCCATATCTTTCTTACACTGGGGAACCCATTCCTGAACATAGTACTTCAGGTGAGTTCTCACTAGAGCAGAGTAGAGGGGAAGAATCAATTTCCTTGACCTGCTGACCACACTTCTCTTGGTACAGCCCAGGATGCAATTGGCTTTCTGAGCTGTGAGTGCACGTTGCTGGTTTATACTTCAATTTTTCATCCACCAACATCCCCAAGTCCTTCGCAGGTCTGCTCTCAATCACATCACCCCCCCAGCCTCTACTGATAGATACCAAGAATTGACCCAACCCAGGTAAAGGATCTTGCACTTGGCCTTGTTGAACTTCATGAAGTTGGCATGGGCTCACCGCTCAGGCCTGTCAAAATCCCTCTGGATGGCATCCCTTCCCTCCAGCTTGTCGACTGCACCACAGATCTTGGTGCTGTCAGCAAACTTGCTGAGGGTGCCCTCAATCCCCACTGTCCACGTTGCCAGCAAAGATGTTAAAACAGCACAGGTCCCAATACCAAATCCTGATGAAAGCCGCTCGTTACTGTTCTACACTTGGACAATGAGCTGTTGACTGCAAGTGTTTGAGTGACCATCCATCCAATTCCTTATCTCCAAAGTGGTCCATCCACCAAATCCATGTCTCTCCAATTTAGAGACAAGGATGCCATGTGGGACAGTGTCAAACGCTTGTCGAACGTCTGTTCAGCTATAACTGTTGGATGTTTTAGAGAGAGGGTTTTTTAGAGGGCATGTGTTTGTCATACTGGCTGCATATGATATGAAGGATACTGTGTATTCCCTCACAAAGTAGCAGTTAACCTTACTATATTCAAGGGCAAAAGAAGAGCAATATTTTTGGTTGTTAATTATACTTAGAAAGTCTATATCCTTTATCCAAGGAGAATGAATTGACCATAAAAACCCACAAAAGTAAAACTCAAGTTCATGTCACCAGAATTTCAAGTTAAATTTTATAAAAGAAACAGCCATCATGCGTTATATATCTACAGACACTGCAGATTTTTCTGCCAGTGTACTTGAGAACTGAGACTTCTCTAGATGGCAGTTATGGAAAATCTGAAGTGCCTGGAATGTGCAAAAATAGAAAGTTCTGAATGCATTGAAAAAGAGTTTAATTTGTGAGTTATACCAGCATAGAAATAACTACTGATGGTGAAACTCTAAGGTGTATCAGTTCAGACAAAGCTCTATATGTGAACTTTTAGATTTCAGTCTTTCTTGTGACACAGGCTTTACTTCACTTTCATTTTTTCTTTCTTACCCTGTTCTTCCTTTTTTTTTTTTTTTTAAATGCCACAATTAACCTGCTTGTTTACAGCAAATCTCAACACACCACCTTTCCTGTGAGTGTTTTATACAGCTTATCTTTTATACCTGTATGCTTTGGGGACCATAATGTGGATTTTGGTGGTTTTGGTTTTTTGGGTTTTTTTTTCCCCTCCCTCCTATTTTTTCCCTTGTAGACTTTATCAAGGGTGTTGTGTACAGATCTCATGTCTTTCTCTGATTCAACTGCTGTATTTCTGAGGTGGTTCTTCCCAGACTTTAATTTTTCTATATGGGATTTTTATAAAAGGGATTTTCAGACCTGCCAGGACACAGTATGAACTTCCTGTGGGTTTTTGCTTGTCTTTCTGTCACAGTAGGGAAACCATATCAATCACTAATGAACTCCAAGTCTTGATGATCACTGGGGGGCTCTTACAGGTTTGAAAAGCTTGAACAAAGATCATTAATATAAACAACACTCCATGGTTTGTGTGGTTCCCTATTGACCACTGTGTATAGACAAGAAGAACCAAATCTTAATGAGTAAAGAGGAGCAAGCAAGTACTGGAGAATAAAATGAGGGATTACTATTACATCAGTATTCTGAAGATAAGTAGCAAGTAAATTGAACTGGGTGAAAAAAACCCCAGAATTTTGTCATGTATGCATTGTACTGACATAATTAAAATACGCATTTTTGCATATTATTTTTTTCTGGGATAATGCAGTGCTTTTTTATAGTTGTAGGAGATAAATTTTTTTTTAATGTTATTTACTTTTAAAGGTTTCTGCAAGGGCTGAGATTGTGAATAGATTCTTTGTAAGTAACAGCCAAAGGTACTATTATTTCTGAGATCAACAGGAAACATTCCCTTGTTATGTCTTCAAGTTGTGATTGAAGAGTCATAAACAGAGCTGCTGTTTGCTAAAAGGGCATTGTATTAGCTCTGGTGACATCAGCAGATCACCTGTTTTAAGAGAGGCAATTTCTCCTCCTATTGGACCTGATTTTGATGTTTGCCCTGGTGTAAATTGGGAGTAACATACAGAAGCTTGTCCATTTCCAATGAATATGAGAATAGAACAAGTGAGGTAAGAAGTGTGCTGCATATGAAAAAGTAATTCTCTGCCCTCTGGTACTACTTATTTCTTGTCACTTTACATTATAATTGGTCAAGACAGGTGTTGGGACAGTGCAATTTGACCTGTTCAAAGTCATAGAATCATAGAAATGTCTGGGTTGGAAGGGACCTCTAGAAGTCATCTAGTCCAACCCCTCTGCTGACAGCAGGGACATCCTCAACTAGAGGAGGTTGCTCAGAGCTCAGTCAAGCCCCACCTTGAATGTCTCCAGGGGTGAGGCCTCAACCACCTCCCTGGGAAAATTGTTCCAGGGCTCCACCACCCTCATCGTAAAGAACTTCTTCCTTACATCCAATCTAAATCCACTCTTTTCTAATGTAAAGCCATCGCCCCTTGTCCTTTTACTACAGGTCTTTGTAAACAGGCCCTCTCCAGTCTTTTTAGAAGCTCTCTTGAGGTACTGGAAGGTGGCTATTTGGTCTTCCCGGAGCCTTCTCTTCTCCAGACTGAACAATCCCAGCTCCTTCAGCCTGTCCTCATAGGAGAGGTCATCCTTGTGGCCCTCCTCCGGACCCCCTCCATCAGGTCCCTGTCCTTCCTGTGCTGAGGGCTCCAGAGCTGGACACAGTATTCCGGATGAGGTCTGACCAGAGTAGAGCAGCAGAATCCCCTCTCTCTATCTGCTGGGCACACTTCTTTTGATGCCGCCCAGGATGAAATTGGCCTTCTGGGCTGCAAGCACACACTGGTGGCTCATGTCCAGCTTCTCATCTATCAGCACCCCCAAGCCCTTTTCTGCAGGGCTGCTCTCTATCACCTCCTCCCCCAGCCTGTATTGATAGTGGGGATTGTTCCAGCCCAGGTACACAACACTGCACTTGCTCTTGTTGAACCTCATGAGGTTCACCTGGGCCCACCTCTCCAGCTTGTCTAGGCCCTTCTGGAGGTGTCAACAGCACCACTCAGCTTAATGTCATCCGCAAACTTGCTGATGGTGCACTCAATCCCACTGTCAATGTCATTGATAAAAATGTTAAACAGTACAGGTCTCAGTATGGACCCCTGAGGGACACCACTTGTCACTGCTCTCCATCTGGACTTTGAGCCATTGACCGCTACCCTCTGGATGTGGCCATCCAGCCAATTCCTTATCCACTGAACGGTCCACCCATCAAATTCATATCTCTCCAACTTGGTGAGTAGGATGTTGTGGGGAACAGTGTCAAAGGCCTTGCAGAAGTCCAGATAGATCACATCCATAGGTTGTGGCCGTCTCTGATCATGACTGAGTAAATATATGATACACGTGTTAGCGGCAGTGTCCCCTGGGACTTTTCAGTCATGTCTACTAACTGTACCTTAAGAAAAATTATATCAGCTCTTTAATGCCTTAAAAACTGTTGGACTTGCTCTAGAATCCAGGATCTAATCCAAATCAAATGCAAGTGTGGCCTGGCATAACTCCCAGGATGTAAAAGGCAGTATGCTCATGAGACAGGCTGTACTCATTTAATGAAAGTAAAAGAGAAGACAGTAAATAGGAAGTCAGATTTTGTGTGGGGACTGACAAGATATGGTAAGTAAAATTCTGATGTGTGAAAAGATGAGAAAGCAGACCCAGGAAAAGATGGTGTGGCAGGAGATGGTGAAGGTTAAGGGAGTCCTCACCCACTCAACACTAGAGTCCAAGGAAGTTCTGGAAGGACTTCCACTGAGAAGGTGGCTAAAGTGTGGACCTCTGTGCTGCCTCAGTGGATGTAGTGATTCAGGTCTAGATGATGTGAAGAGGAAGTGAGCAAGAAAGAAGGGGACGTGATTAGCCCTGGGTAGTGGATTTTTCTATTTCCTTCTCTAGAAAAAGCTGCTGGCAGTGTGTGCCTTTGAAACACAATGGTTGCAAACTCAAGAATCAGAGAACTAGAAAATTATGATGCTTGTTATGGTATGTTATGGACATGGACTTAAAAATCTTTCCATATACACTACTGAAGACCTCTTAGTTTTTTTATGTCTAGTATAGAATCCAATATCTAAACATGCACTTCTAAACAAGGCTCCATCTCTGCTTCTTGTGTTCTTTCTAGTCTCTGCCTGTCTTGGAACTCTGCATGCCAGCTGTACTGGGAAAGAAGGCATTTCAGTGTGTGGGAAAAAAAAAAAAAAAAAAAAAAGTAAATGTACTGTAAGAGTAAGGAGGAGAAAGAAGGCGTAGAATCCTGTAACATTCATGAGGAAATGCAAGGCAGGGAAATTCACAGAGTTAAAAAACAAAACCAAAACCAACCAACCAAACAAAACCACACACACACACACAAAAAACCCCAAACCAAACCAAACCAAAACAAAAGCTGCTAGAATACATTCCTGATGCATCATGTCAAGTGAAAAATAACTAATTAAAAGTCACTTTCACACTTCTTCAAGAGATGGAGTTAGGAATTAATGGTACAAAAGAATTAAAGCTATTTATGTAAAAAGTACATCTTGATTTAAAAAGCAAACCAACCACCAAACAACAAACCAGCACTGGGAAACTGGCAAGGTAGAAGGACAGCTTTGAGATGTACTTGAACTTTTCTAATATTTTTGGAGTATTACTTGATTATTTAGCCTATCTCTGATTATTGATGAAAAAAATCTCTGAAGCATGAGAATTATTTAGAATGACTTCTAAAGGTGTGGTAAAACCAGCAATCCTGTAACTACCTTTATGATTGTTCAGATTGTCTACTCTTGGTGGGTTGAAAATTTGTCTCTTGACAATTATATTTTTCTGATCTGACTTTGTTTCCTTGCTATCCTCGCTTATGGGCTTGCTGACAATGATTGTTGAGGATCCACACCATTTAGTGGGTAGTTTGCAGCACGTTACTGGCATGAAGGAAGATTTTCCTGAGGTAATATGGAGTCAAAGTAAATCGTTTGAATGCCATTTTTGACGGAGTGCAGTCTAGGCTCTTTTTATTCTGTCCACATTTCTGAATCTGTTTTTGTTGTCTGAAGGGAACTCTCATAACTAAATACAGTCCAAATAATTCTTCTAGCTACATTACAAATTTTTTTTTTTTTTCAGTGCATGCTGGATCTAGTCTGCCCAAGCATTTTTATCCAAAATCCTCTCTGTTCCAAGGCCAGTTATGTTGAATATAAGCTGCCTGCAGGGCTTCCTCTTTTGGAATGGAGAATCATCTTTATGCTTATGGACTGGATCTAAGTTTGTTTGCAAGTTTTTTCTTTTTCTTGTTCTTTAAGGCCTGACTAGACCTGTTGTTAAATTCTGCAATCTTTGCTGCTTTGATCATTCACAGTGGAAGCCCTTGGGCAAGAAAGAAAATGATAAAGCTGGATGTTTATGGCATAATTGAAGCCTGGACTACTGAGCAGTGTTTCTTTACAGATGGTGCCCTTAGAAAGCCTTAGAGAGATTTTCACATGTACAGGAGCATGCATCTGTGAATGCATTTGAGAACCACTAGGTCATATAAGAACTACAAAGTACATTGTGAAATACCACAAATTATTTTAAAATGCTATGAAGCTATTCTTTTCAGATATTACTGGCAATACAGGAAACTACTGTACAGGAGAAATGAACTTTGATATATGAGAACGTGCAGATTGATGTTGATATAAGGGTTTACAGATTGATGTACACATTAAGAATTATATAAATATTATTCACATCTCTCAACTAGATAAGAAATTGTACTTCTCCAACTAAATACTGCAATATTAAGATAAATACTTCTTTCTTTCTTATTTATGGTAAAGTGGAATAAGCTGTTCTCTAAGATCATTGCCCACAATGTTACATAAAATGCACAGTGTAGATATTAAAATTAATAGACTTCTCAACTCTTTTTAAATCACTCCTGATAATAGGTATTTTACAGGGGTAAACTGTTATGAACTTGGGGAACTGAAACATTCTCAAAAGCAGTCATAGTTTTTTAAATGGTACTGAGTTTTATGTCCATGTGTTTTTTAAAAAGTGGGGTGGGAGTAGGGGTGGGCTGTCTGAAGTATCCATTAGGCCTGGATGTTCTGAAGGCCCTCTCATGTCAGCTTTCTGTGTGAAGCACTGTTGACAAGGTGTGAAAGATTCACTCTCAGCAATATATGCCTGGATGCTATATTGGCAAGGATTTGTGGGTTGGTGGGGTTTGTTTTTTATTTATTTTATTTTAATTTTTTTAATGGATAGTTTTCACTTCAAGCATGTATTTTTCTCCTCCTGATTCACTGCATGATACTTTTTTAGCAGCTGGAGATAAATGTTAAAAATGAGGTAGTAGTAGTTCTTTAATAGAACCATCCTGCTGACTCCCACGTATTCAGTACTGGTACAGCGTTTAAGGTGTCTGAAGAGGTATAGAGACAGGATGAGAGCTGAAGACAAATCTGAATGCTTGCCCTCAAGACTGATGGTCCCAAAACACAATGCTGGACTTCGTAACAATATGCTTCCTACAGTAATGAATAGGTTTGACTTTATGAAAAATACCTCAATTCAGAAAACAATTTAAACCAATGATGGAATAACCCTTATTCACTGTAGTCTGATAGCTAAGAAAGCAAAAAGACAGGAGCATAATATAAAGTTCTGTTTGCTGACAACTAAATCAAAAAAATGTCATCCCACTGGGCACACAAATACACAGTTCGGATGAAAATATACAGGTGAGGACTGTACACTGTATCCTGTTCCTTCCCACAAAGGGAGCTGAGTGTATTTAAGGGCCTCATCTTTGTGAGTTAGTAGTGTTGCGGGCAGAAATGGTGAAATGATGCAAAGCACTGTTTATGATCTCCGTCTCTGTTTCAAATGGTGGTTAGTTTCTGTGGCCATGTTGGCTTATTTAGACAGCATTTCTGCTATCTTCGCGGCACAGATGGGTGTAGTGATTCTTTCTGAGCAAATATTCATTGCTCCCCATTAGCAAAATACTGCTGTTTGTGATAACTGGGAAACAGGAGAAATATCCCAAACTCCCCTGAGACAGTGTCAGATACTTGCGATAAACTGTGTGGGTTTTAGTTGTCTATTGAGGCCTCTCTAAGGAGGCCTTGTTATAAGTAATCTTTGGAGATTTAAATACGAGAATAATCTTTGGACAACTGCACAGAAACCTCCAGATCTGAAATCATGAGTGTCTGGGCCAGACAGCCGAGGTTAGCAAATCAGTGCAGAAGCATGCTGATGACAATTACACACGTGGGGAGCATAATGACCCTGGGGGTGCAAAGGCAGGCTGTAGGCTGTATGGCGCACACACACAGGATCTTTATACCAAGCTGGTAAGGATTTCATATACAGTTCTTTTTCAGATAACCCTGTCTGCAACTGGAATGCTTGCTTTCTGTGATCATTCATACCAGATGCACATGTAAGATGTAAAATTGAAAGCATAGGTATCACTCATTTCCTAAAAATCAAAAAAATTTGCATGTGAGGATGGAAACTGTATCTGTAATACTTGGAAATGATATAGAAGATGAAAACTAATGTAATAAATCAGCCTCATGAGTTCCTTATATTTTCTGAGGACAATGAATGAAAATAAATACTGAATTATACTATAGTTAGTACAGCGCAAATGGTCAAAGACAAGAAGTGCAAGTAATTTATTCCCTTTCTTTTTATTCTTCCAGTGTACTGTTTTCCCCAGAACTACATATTGGAATAGTGGAGAAATGAGGTGACATATTTGTTTTCTGCTGAAAGTTTCTTTTTCATTTTTCATTCTGGGTATTTTTTTATGGTAACCAATATTTTTATGAGATTGTTGATATTCCTGTTGTCTTTAGTTGGTGCTGAAGATGTGAAGCATTTCAGAAAACAGTTTTAATTCAAAATGAAACTATTGTCTCTGAAAGCATTAGCTCGAGAGAGAACAAACTTAGTCAAAATAATGTGACACTTCCTATTTCTCCCCTCTTGCTAAAACCTCAATTGAGAATCTACCTTCTCAGTGACCTCTCACTTTTTAAAGGCTTACAGTTCCCTGCTTAACTATTCCACATTACAAGTTATGGCTGAAATTGTTACTTTTGTAGAAAAACATTCTTGAAAACTAAGTGTCTTGCCTGACTGTTATATCCAGGGAAGCATGAAAATTGTAATAATAAAAAGATTTGCTTTGAATTCTTTACATTTACACTTTCAAATTCCAATTACAAAAATGGACACTGCTAAAATGTAAACAAATACCAAGTTATCTGCAGTGTCTGGTCCGACTTTAGTGACAAATGACATTTTAAAAAATAATTTCATAACCCTCAGAAGCTTTACTCGGTGTGAAAGAGTAAATGCTGAAAAAGTGCTTGTGATGCAGAGGGTTAGACCTGCTTCTAAAAAAGCTTGCCTCTGTTTCTTCAGTTGCTCAACCACATCTATCTTGACAGAACTGGAATAGCAACCACAGGACAGAGAAGAATGTGATTTGATAAACTTGAAGAGTGGCAGATTGGCAGTAGGACTTCAACAAAACCTGGATTTTTTTCTGTCTGTCTCTTCCTCAGTTGTAGTTATGTGTAACTTAATGGAGGTTACTGGATATTTTTTTTGACTCTTGAAATTTGGGTTGGCTTGGATCTCTAAGTTTTGATAAAGGTTTTTTTTTCCTTCTGTCCTTACCAATGCTGAGGTGACCAAGATCTAATTTCTGCAGTTGGCAGTCCTTCTCAGATCTCTGATGCACCCACCCGAAGCCCTCTGTAGTGTAGTGGCATATGCAACATATTTTGTGCCTGCAGGATTCCTGTTTACTTTTTTAATGCATGGAAAACCATTATGTGGGCACACTTGTCACCTTCTGGTGTTCACAGACTGTACCTAGGATGACAGCAACATTCCACCTGTCAGAAGAACTGTGTTTGCTGTTAACAAGAAGTTTTCTTGTAAATTTGGGTGGGTTTTTTTGGTTTGTGTGGTGGTTGTGGTTTTTTGGTTGTTTTTTTTTTTTTTAATCAGAAGGACCTATCAGGACAAAATTATTTTGAGCAAGAACGGGGGAAACATGGAATTATTGTGAAACAACATCCTTTTATTCCAGTATTGCTGGGAATGCAGGAATAGATTTCAGACTTGGTGAACACATTCAAGAACTAATACCAACAACTAGCGATAGGTAAAAGATGAGAACATACTACTAATAACAAAGACAAGGAGCTAAGTTTAAGCACAGTATGTAACTCAGCAGGAATGCATCCAGACACTTTTAGAGCAGAAACTACAAAGCAGCATGAAGTTACAGGGAAATAAAACTCTCAGAGTGGTGTAAGTAATGGATTTTTTTTCAGTCCAGTGGCCAAACTTAAATACTATGTGTGTATGTGGGAAGGCTCACGTTGACTAAACACGCAAGGTTTTGAGGTTTCTTTAGTAACGCAAAGATCTGAAGGATGTTGTTCTCTTCAGTTACAAAATGCTATGGCTGCAGAAAACACTTGGTAAAAAACTCAAAGAATTATCTTTTGAGGTTATTTAAACCTTAAAAAAATGAGGTTAGCTTCAAAAATGGATCTGCTATTCTATTTTTAAAATGTCAGAATGTTTCCATTTGCCCCCCTTCCTTCCTGCTTGAAAATAGTTATCATGTTTGGTCAAATTTGTGGATTCTTGTTTTGCAATACATTAGAGGGCAGAAAAAGGAAAAAGAACTCTGGTTTTGTGTAAATTTGACAAATGAGTACCTCATCATATTTATATGCAATTACCTTTGTGTATACTCCATTTTCTTTCCCAGAAAATTCGATAATGCATTGCAATTAACTCATCAAACACTTCTGTCAAGAAATTTTTCTTAACAAATTAATTTCAGAAAAAATCTTGTGATGCTTATGTAGAACTTGTTATAGTTTGGATTTTCCATTTGAAACATCTAAGACTCCTCTCTCAGATTGCATTTTTCAGTCAGCATGAAACAGGTTTATGAGTATGAATTTGCTTTCACTTTCTTTAAGCATGTCTTTTCATGGGCAAAACTACTGCATGTGTAATTATGTGCATACAAATAAAGTGTTCTGTAATATGACTTTTCTGTAATATGACAGCCCTAAAATTTGAGGAACAACATATGCGTCATTGCCCATTAAGGTTTTTTTTTTTTTTTATGTGGTGTAGGCATTTGTGATAATGTCAACCTTATTAGTTACATTAAGATTCAAAAATTATTTCTTTCTGTGTAGAACTTTAAGGGTGGAGAGGCTTTTGCAGCCAGCCTAAGCTACTTGCTCTCTCCAGGCATCCCAACTTGTTACAGCTGCTCTGGGATTTCCCGTTTTCCTATTAGAGAATATGTGTTGCCACTCTGGCAGCAGTATGAACCTGGGCTAATGATGTCATGTATTAATTTTTTTGACACAGAGAAAAGGCAAGCAAGGGAAGCAAAATATTAATAGGTTCAGAAGCCTTGAGGCATTTCTTATTGAGACACTGAAGAGCAATCTGAAACTGCCTTGGGGATGAGGGGGGAAGGGCAGCGTGATGTTATAGCAGAAAAGGGTCATAACTTATTAAAGAACTGTTTTCTTTACCATAGAGCCACATTACTATCAGGCTTTTTGTCCCACTGTATTTGTCTCAGACTAGGGGACTGCAAGTAATGAGAGGGTGTGATGTAGCAGCTCTGCTGGGGCAATTGTTTTTGTCTCCATTTGCAGTAGACCATAGTAATATCAGAATATTGTTGCAAGGACAGGAGCTTTCACCTGGGATGTTTATGCTCTGTACTGTGTTTCTGTACATTTTTGCCTTCAGCCCTGAAGAAAAAAATAATAATCTGACCTTTTAGGGGTTGGTTGCCTTTGGTTATGTTTTCAACTTCTTAGAAATGTGTTGGGAGGGGAAAAACATTACATCTGTGTTGTATAGCTAGGTTCAGGTCTTGTATTCTATGAAGCTTACAAGAGGGACATAATGTGTTGATTTTCTGTGTGCAATGAATTTGAAGATGACGGTGTTTTCTTTCATCCTGAAATGTGATTCATTAAAATACTTCTCAAAGTTGTTATTTTTTCCTTTATCAATATTGTGGAGGAGCTTACCTCCTAGGTACAATAAAGATAGATCAAAACAGTAAGTACTATAAGAATAAACAGAAATAAATGAGAGGAAAAAACACTTTTTAGGATCCTGGAATTTCGTGTCAAATGGGTTTGACAGGGTGTCGAGCAAACTAAGTTACTACTATGAGATAGAATGAGAATTTAGGGTCCCTTTTTTCTTGTTCTTAGCTCTGGCTCTAATATAATTTAGTTTCTTATGCAGCAAAAGAAGTTTGACTCCCTTTTCTTGTCAAAGAAAATACTACTAGACAGCAGCAGAAAGAAAAGGAGAGGATTGTTGAGCAATCTTATACCAGTGTATTGGCTGAGATTAAATATGTACTGTATTGATGCTTTGTAGGTTTAAGCATATAGATGTCATGTGAAGATGTCCTCACAGTATCCTCAGACAACTACTACATTTTTTTTTAGATGAGGATTAATTGTTGATTTTATTTTGCATAATTTCAAAATGTTGTATACACTGTGTGTTAAGTGATTGAACTTTAGCTTGATTTTAATTAACATTATGCAGGATTAATTTTCTCTGTGAAAATAAAGACCAATTTTAAAATTCATTGGTACACTTCTCAACTTGGTCTCTACTTAAACCATGTGTTTTGTAAAATAAATCACTTAATTTGGAGAAACATTAACTATCTCCAAAACACACACCTTACTGTTGTGGACCAATATGCATCACACACTTCTGAGATGAATTTCCACAGAGAATTGGTGCAAATATGCCAGCATTTAAAAGGTAAACACAGACAGATCTAGATGAAAGCCAGTCAAAGAGGTCCCCATCTAGCAAATATCTATGTACTTAACTTTATGTGTATGAATATTAACAATGAAGTTAACTGGATTATTTAGGTAAAATTAAGCACATATGCTAAGGCCCATTTGTGTCTTTTCTTTATCACTAAGGATTCGAAGATGAATATTAATAAGATCTGCAGAAGTCTTGCAAATATGTCTATATATAGGCAGGTGCTTAATTTTGTCTAAGTATTTCAGTCTGTAAAAGATAAACATGTGTAGACAGACTTGGCAGAATCAGCCCATGTGTCTAAGCAGATGTATTTATAGTATCAAACCACACTAGTAGAATAAAGCCATTATTTGAGTGACTTTCCAAGCTGAAAAGACTCTGGGAATTTGGAATAGCTATGAAGTTCCAAGTATTATTAAAAGAAAAATAGTGTTCTACCAACTTCCTATTAATTTTAATTATTACACCTCATTTTTAATTCAGATGTGCTAAACGCATCACAAGCTGTAAATCCATTGGGTGTTTATTTTCACTTATATTTTCTCCCATGAAATGTATTATTAACACTTCATATTTGAGTCTTTGCTTACTACAGATAAGTCCTTTTTCCACTCAGTGATAATTTCATATTCAAATAGCATATACATTAGCAATAGGATTTAATTCTCCAGTTTGTTCATGTTTGAGAAGCTAATTTTTTCAAGCCACAATTTAAGGGTGCGAGGCAAATTACAGGTTTCCAAGTCAGTCAAGTTGTGTAAATTGTCAGCTTGCATTGATATGCAAAGGAAAGTTCTAAACTGCCATAAGATAGGTGGTGTGGCTACAGACAAGAGCAGGGTAACAAACAAATCAAGTGAAGAAGGAATTTGCCCAGCAGGAATTCCCTACAGAGCAAGTGAAATTGCAAGATGTGTAAATCACTGAAGAGAGAATGGAAAAACAGGTTGTAGATATGTATCCTCATAACTTTTCCATCATTCAAGAAAGGAAACTCCATAAGCTTTATATTTTAGGGGGAAATAGTGACATTAGCTCCCTGCCCTGAACTGAGTGATCTATTACTGTATCTCATCAATAGCAATTCAGCTCCTTTCTGCCAATGCAGATAATACTGTGCACATAAAGAGCTCACTTTTCTCCAGCAGAGGTGGTAGGTACTAATATTTTACCAAGAATTTCTGTGAAGGTAGCATGTGAATATTTTTACAAAAACAGATTTCCTAGATAAGCACAAAACCCCTTTTCATTAAGACTTCACTACAAGTATTTATTAGGTCCTGGAAGATACTGAGGCAAATCCTACCTCTGTAAGGCATGGTGTGCTTCCAAGAGACTTATGTCATCAACTGAAAACTAGCATAAAGAATCTTGTGGTGATTAGACCATGTTGGCAGTATAGAAATGGGTTCAACTTTTGTAACTTAGAGAATGCTATAGCAAAGTATTCTGGGCTTATAGGATATGTTGTTAATGTTTGGTGGTAGGTGATTGTGGTCCAATTTATAGGGTAGCTAGTAGTTTCAGGGATTTCTAACTGAACCGTCTCAGGTAGAACCTTGCACTTATTTCTCAGCCTTACTTTGTTGAGAGCTTCTTGGAAAAACTTGTAAGAGTGCATGGGGGCAAAACAATGCTTTATCTCAAGCTGGTGTAAAATTTCCAGTACCCTGTGACACCACTTTGATTTTGCACCTTCTTATCTGCTTAGACAAGCCTGGCAGAGTGTAAGATCAACTATTCTCGTATCACTTCTCAATCAAAGCAGTTCTTACTACATGCTGTCAGTTGCTTTCAGAAGTGAAAATGATGATGGCCAGCAGTACTTGGAAGCTGATAATTACTTGACATTAGAGCTAGCAGAGGAGGGAAGGACATTCTCCAGGAATATTACTTTTAATTTTAACTTTTTTTTTTTTTTTCAACTTTATTCATTCCTCATGGTTCATACTTTCTATGAACACTTAGGCAGTTGATCCTGACTGACGTGGAAACTTAACTGGATGATAGATGTGCATGTTTAGGTGGTTGTCAAAGGGACTTTTTGTTGGCTTTTAAAAAATTTATTGAGGACTAGAAGTTGAGGTGGTAAGGCATGCACCATACTTGTTTGGCTACTTTAGGAAAAAAACAAAATCAACAACCACCAAAGCAGAAAATTAAATATTGGGCACCCCTCTACATCCCTGAGTGCCAAAATGCCACTAACTGTGTCCAAAACCAGTTGGTAGGATCAGTTGTATGAGGTGAAAGGCTCATTCGTATATTTGGTCCAACTGGAGAATGGAGGTGAGATGATGCAACTGTGCCCATCTGTTGAAATGAGCACACAAGCTCAGACATCATAGACTTGCAGAAAGCTTCTTTGAAATCAGTGTAACCCATTGTTGCTTTATGCAATATATGTCTGAAGTTCTGACTGCCCGTAGATAATACAGTTTTAATCTACACTTGGAGAAGTTGATTTTTTTTTGCCCTGCTGCATAGTATGCATTGGCCTTCAAGGGAATATTTGTTTCTTATAGACTTGCTGTAGGTTGAAATGTTTTCTCTTATTTTTTTCTCATTGTCTTCCTCTCATTCATGGCTCACCTGAAAAGTTGTAACTCCTCCTAGGGCGAGAAAAGGTATGCGTCCAAGCTTAATAAATCCATAAGGAAATTTAGTTTTCTGTGGCTTAAACATGAGATTAAACAGATTGATTCTGTTCTGTGATGATAGATTTCTGCTGTGGTGGGGGCAAGAAGTGAAGTTTCTTCCCTTACTCTTTGTTGTGTGTAAAATTACCAGATTTCTGCCTATCAGGTAAAACAGTGCAATTTCCATCATCCCCTCCCACCTACTTGTTTTTTTTATCATGTTATCCTAAGTTTAATGCTAGTGCTCTCCATTATCTTTCCAGATTGCATTTAGTTGGATCTTTAGAAGGGAACAATATTGATAAACCTGTCAAAAAGCTTGCTTTTGAGCTGATTATATCTTCTCTAGTGATGAGACTGTAGTCCAACCTTTATTGAAAAATATTGCCTGGGCTTTTCCATTCAGTGTCTTCATTATTGCTACAGATTTCATACAACTATTACAGATTTCTATCAGTTCAGTAAGTGTAGCTTCAACTACAGTGTAGTCTTGCCATCACATTTTAGTTTAATGTGGCCTTCACTAGAACTTTATCAAAGTAAATTCTATGATTTTGGAAATGCTTTGTGATAGGAGTCACTCATACCTGCGCACAAATTACCTATCTCTGTATATTCATGATTTCATAACACATTAAAATGTCCAACTTTGACATGTGGGGGGAAAAATAATAATATCCAGAATTAAAAGAAAACATCCCTCTGAACTGTGGACTTCAAAGCAAAATGCCATTTGCAATGGGATTAGTCGAATTTCTGCTTTTTTTGCATGTTCCTATTCTGATTAACACAAGTGCTCCAACTCAACGATTCATTTTGCTCATTTCCTATTTCTTGTATGTGCACTACCATATCTGTTTTTACAGAGTTCCAAATATATTTTTCAGAGCATATTTAAAAACCTTCTTTGGCTCTTTCTGCTGTGTCGTTTCTTGCTTCGCTACTGTCTCATCAAAGTCTTTGAAGGCAAATGTATTCACCCTTTGTTGCCAGCAGTCTAGGTGTTTGTCAGAGTAAACTCAAGTAAGAGTAAACTGCTTTCTCAGGAGAAAAAATGAATAGAGGTTTGTTTCAGTCAACTTTGCAGTACTTAAATTGCTTAAACACACAGACTTCTAACATTAAGAAGAGTCTGAGAGCAGTTACATGTTAGATACATAATGTGGTATTGAGTAGCCATATAGGGATTGAATAGTTATTTCTCATCCACAGGAGAATAACTATGGAACTTGAAAAAAGAGGGAAGAGGAAGTAGGAAGATGAGTGCCCAATGAGAAACGCACTAATCTTGGGATAAGCCTGAAGAATTAATTTCCTTATGCTATACTTTTTCTTCCATCAGATTATCTTCCATATAATTTGTTCCTTAGAAACATGAGAAAGGTATAGAATGGTACAGCTTTTAGCGTGTAGCACATGAAGTTTCCATCCCTCTCCTCAGCAGTTACATACTTATTTGCAAGAACTATTGCCTGTCTGTGTCAGAGGAAGGAAATGGTGACATAATGTCAATCCAGGAACTGTGCAGGAACTCAGCTTGAGCCACAAATGAGGTATTCACTGGAGCTTAAGTCAGTTCACTTTGAGTCCCTCAGGAAAGCAGGACTTTCCAAGGGGTTGAGGGAGGTGCCTGGGCTCTTGCAACTGAATGGGTAATTAGTGTGTCCCTCTAAATTTTGAACTATACTCCATGTCTTGATCCTTCCACCCCTACTGATGCATAGCAATACATGGGCCTTGCTAGAGTAAAGTAAAAGGCTTGTGGTAATCCCAGGTTTAAAGGTATAGGACCGATGACACCTGGCATCTGAAGGTGTCCTATAACAAAGTATTGACAATGATAGCCGTGTTGCTTAGAAGGGAGAATTTAGTGAGTCCACTTAACATCCTAATTTGTGAAGGTTGCTTTTGTTCTTGCGGATGTTGAAAGTTCAACTTACAGTTCAGTACTGCTGGAGTGGCGACTATATTTTATTATACATAACAGAAGAACTCTTTCTTCACCCAAAGGGTTGTTATGCACTGGAACAGGCTGCCCAGGGAAGAGTTTGAGTCACCATCCCCAGAGATATTTAAAAGACGTGTATATGTGGGGACATAGCTTAGTGGTGGACTTGGCATTGGTGGGTTAACATTTGGACTTGATGACCTTAAAGGTCTTTTCCACCCTAAACAATTCTATATTCTTCTTGGCTAGCAGTGCAGTTCTTAAAATGTCATGGCAGCAGCCTGCAGATGACTTCCACCAAATTACAGGAGTTCTAAAATTGTTTTGCAAGCACCAAATCAGACTCCTCTCCTGTAAAACATCTAGTGTATTATGCTATGCTTTTCTTTAATGGTAGAAGCATGGAGATAGCACCATTGCTGAGCTACAAAGTGGAAGCTTCTTGCCTTTGTAGCCTGTAGCATATTCAAAACAGGAGCATTCAAAGTAGTCATGAGAGTGTAGTAGAATAACATATTCTGAAGCTGCTTTGAACCAGTGAACTCAACTGTAAGGAAAACAATGCTGTTAAGTTCGCTTTAACCACAAACAGGGCAAAAGAGAATAAATCAGAAATATTAGAGAGCAGGAGAAGTGTTGTACTTTGCAGAAGATTGTAAGTCAGGTGAAATAATAGCTTGCAGCTGTATATTGGAGTCCCCCAGCACAAGGAAGGGAATATGTTGTTCTTCCCCAAGAAACCTACAGAGATTCTAGGGTATGCCAAGTCCTAAATATCACAAGTACTTTTCTGAAATATGTGCACTCACATTGCTTAGTGGAGTTGCTGCTTCACTGGAATGCACTGAAGATTAGTCCCATGTCCACTAAAGTTAAAGAAAGTCTGTGTGCTGACTTACAATGGGATCAAAGTTTTTCTGAGTCATTTCTACCATGGTTTATTGCAAGCAAGTAATAGCAATACTTGTTATAGAGTGAAACGAGGTTTTAGAAATCTTTGGGATGCCATTTAAAACCCTGTCATTGAATAATTACTTTTTAGACTGATGAGGCCATGTGCAGTCCAGGAGAATGGGGATGGGCAGGTTTGGAGGAATACTGGAATTACTGGGCAGTGTGGGTGCTGCAGGAGTGGACTAAACTACACTCTAGGAAAAAAATACAACTGACTGACGTGGTGACTGAGTAAGCATTCATCCTTTGAGAGGCAATCAGTCTTAACTTTTTCTGTACAGGGACAATATTGTACAGTAAAATGGGGTGGGTGTTTACAATGTGCTCTCTAGATCTCACTAAATCCTTCTGGATACACCTAGTGCGCATAAAATGCAGCCATACAATTGCTATGATTATCCTGTACCAATGTCCACCCTGACCAGCTGGGCTAACTTGCTGATGCTAGCTGCTCCCTGTCGCAGTAGACATGTAGGCCATGAAGCCTCAGAGGCTGCTTCCTCTCTGGTGTCTTTATGGTTCATGCAAAGTATGGTTTGGCTTGCTTGGGGATGTGATTTTTCCTTTAAACTCATCTTTTAATTGTTTAACTTTGAGGACTCTCCTAACTTTGCTCCTCTTTCTGCCCCTGACTTTCAGATTCCTACAATGTGCTTGTAGTTAATTTATTGTGGTATATTTTAACTAAAAGAACGCATGACTGTTTTGCATTTGCCTTTGCATTAAAATATCTGGGATACACAGCATCCCTAATTACTAACTTAGCTTCATCTTGAATCTCTTGGTAATGATACTTTTGAGATGGGAGATGTTAATCCCTTTGTTGAGATCAGCCATATGCTCTTTTCCTCTGATTATAATTACTTTCTTTTTATAAATTACCATGGTATTATTGAATTGCACTGGAGAGGGAATTTGCACTTTGGCTGGCAGGGAAGATTTTACAGGTGTGAACTGTGCTATGTAATAATCTTCATGAGCTGTCTGATCTTTTTTTTTTTTGACAGTTTTTCATCATAACTGTACTCTTATTGAAGTTGAAATGTTGGAGGAAATGGATTATTCTGACAAATTTAGATAGGAAAAAACCTTGGAACATTAAGTTTTGACAACTCTGATTAATTTTCTTTTGACTTGAAAGTTTAATATCAGCTATTGGTATACTTAATATCATATGCACATATAATTTGCATTTAAGCTTGTGTTCATCTTGTTCTAATCTCTTTCTTTGCTATATGGCAAGGTTAAGTAAAACTGCAGTTTCTGGCAGATGTTGCCCAAACCATTTTTGAAGTTCTCAAATCTATTATTTCCATGAGTGACCTATTCTAGTGTTTTCATTTATTTTCTAATCCAGAACAAAAATAAAAGTGTAATGATCAATTTCATAGCAGAAGAGACTTTAGTTGAGGACTGACTCAGCAACATTAGCTTGCTCTGCTACTTTGGGCAGTGATTTCTTTGTGTTGTGCAGGCCAAGTTGAGCCAGGTCTGTGGTCTGTGAAGGTCAGGTTTTGTTTGGAGGCTGAAAAAAAAAAAAGAACAAAAAAAACCCAAAAACCAACCAAACAAGAAAAACAGCCTCCCCAAAAGATGGCTTTGTCTTCTTCTTCTTTGGTAAAATTAGGGTCATTTATATGTTCGAAATTATCACTGAAGTGTTACCAGACATTAAAAAAATTGAATCAAGATTTAGTTTCTGTTTTTTCTCCGAGGGAGCATAAAATTAACTGTGCGTTTCAGATTTTCTTGTAATTTCCTTGCCATCATAAACCCTTCCAATTACATTCTGTTGTCCTCTGCTTGAATCTGTTTATGACTCTTCATTGCCCTGTCCTTATTTTTTGTGCTGCTTTGCATAGCTACCCTGAGACAATTAATTTTGTAAATCAGTGAAATTGGTTTCTTTCTTTTTTCCTACTTGAAAAGTTCTAATTAGAAACACGGCACCCATCAAAACCTAGATTTTCACAGTTGCAGCTCTAGGGAATCTGATTCTGAATCAGCCTTGCAGATTGAGGTCTCCAGCAGCTCTATGTGGAGTGAATGAACATAAACCCATGACTTCATAAAATTTGCTACTGTAGGTTAAATTCAGAGCCTCCAATGAGATACTGAAATGCTGATCTGAAAATATAGGAGAAATATAATGTGAGAGAAATATTTGTACCCATGTGTGACTGTTTTCTACATGTTTACTTGGGGCAAGACTGCAGGAGTCCTCTTTCAGATGCCAATTGACCTATGTGTATGTAATGACAGATTTACTATGAGGTAAGCTTATGGGTATGGGTATTTGAATACAAAGTACATGTTGTATTCTAAATTTGTGAGGTAGCCAATTCCTTTATAATTTCTTAGGTATCAACCAGTCATAATAGCTGGCCCAAACTGTCTTCTAAGAAGGTTCTCAGGTTGCATCTTTCTGAGTTGGAAATAAGCACATTTTCTTACATTATACTACTGAAGGTGGATCAGTGCAACTATGACATCATCTTGCAGGTTTTAAAAACTATGGAGATAATGTAAACCTAATCTCCTGTAGTCTCACTTGGTATTTTTTCCTAGGTGTAGTATTTAGCATTTTACAAGTACCGTGTTTGTAGTTATCTCTGTCACTATGCCTCGCTACTTCTATTGCAGACTTCGTGGTGATTAAATCTTAGATTGGGTAGCCTCCTGCATATGGGATGCAAATACATAGGTACTCTTACTTTTAAACAAAGGAAATGGTGGTCATGTATAAGGACTTGGGGGGGGGGAGATAAATTAAGTGATGTTGGAATGAAGTTCACCAAAAGTGAAAGACTCTGGTTGTTTTAAATTTTCAGCTACAGACAAAAGAAAAATCCAATACAGGGCGATTTCTTTTCAATAACTGTGCTTCATTTTTCAAAGGCAAAAATTAAATCATACCACTGTTGAATATATACATATAGTAACACATGATTTTTGTGTTTTCTTGTAGAAAACAGCTAACATCTTTAAGGCTGTTGAAGAGCTATAGGCTATATTTAAAGCTAGAATTAATGAATATTCTAATCTACAATGTAGCTTTGAAAATACCAAACAGCATTTATTAAGTGGAGAAAGATAAACATAAGGTGACATTTCTTGTTCTGCAGGCATTAACAGATAAAATAAGAAATAGAATTTCTGACCATTAAACTGAGGAAATGGTTATATTTCTGTTTTCACACTAGCTAAAATTGGGCTAACTTGTCCTGTTGAAATACTTCTGTTTTGGAAAAAAAAAAGGTGATTGAATTGGTCTGCTGTACAGCATGCAAGTCTTCCAGTTTCTGCTGAAGAATGATGAAGATCATTGTTTTCACTTCATTTGCCTTTTTTAGTGCAAACAATATTTTGCCTAATAGTAAATAAAAATGACCTGGAAGTTATATATTGAGGTTGAACAGATGAAAGGGAGATAAAACACTGCATTTTGATTGTCCTACAATGAAACCATCTTATGGAGGGAAAAAAAAAAAGAGAAATAGTAGCTAGAAACTCCAAATGTTCTTTTCTTTTTTTTTTTTTTTTTTTACAAAATAAAACTAAATTTCTCTGAACTTTTCTGTTATAGCAGTTCTAACTGGCTATGGTGTGGTTTTTTATGGCTGGGTATTAACACTGAGTATTTCTGTTTTATTGGTAGTATTAGGAGAAAGCTGTGGTGGTGATCAGTAAATAATGATAAAATACTTTCTGTTCATAAAAATCATTATTTTGTATTTTAAATTTTTACACAGAAAACATTCACTAAAGTTTAATGTAATGAAGCAAAGTATAAAAGTTGAAATATATTAGAGGGGATTTAAAAAAGTATTTTTATTTCAGGTAATCGCTAAACTTGTACCTCAGTTCTGATTTTCAAACAAATCCAATTTTGAAATGTGGTAATACCTGCAAGTGTAGTTCCCAAGCACTCCAGTTCATTTTCTTGTCACTGCAGGAGACATTTGTTATTGGCAATCTCAGAGGAAAGATATGTTCTTGAGTGGGAAATGAAAAAGGTAATTTTCATTAAAATACAACAACTAGCTTGCATGAAAATTTGAGACTACAGACAATTCAGCCATGTAAGTAAAACAGATGCTTTCTTGTGATAAAGGCAGGAAATTCATGGCAGAGAATTAAAAAAAAACTGGCTTATTATGCCTGCTTGAATGATTATAGATTGCAGGTCATTGAAATAACAGGTCCAGAGCACATTCCTACTAATTCTTCAACTTCTTCTGCACGGGGGTCTCTAAATGGGCTTTCCAGCCCATGAAAGGCAGCTTGTCTATCTCCTATTAAAAAAAGATGATCTATCTCTGATTAATTTGAGAGAATGTCCATCAGAAGTCTCAACTGTGGTACAAGGTATTCCTGGGAAATTTCTGGGTGGTATTTAAAAGTCTAAATACTTCTGATTTCGGGTGGTTGGCCTTACGATGAAAAAAACAGTGAAGAAAGATACTTTTTAAAGTGAGTTAAATGGTTTTGAAAATTTCCTCAAAAATATTGAAAGACTAGATTTTCCCATCAAAATCTGTTAAGGGATACTTTAAGGCAGCATTGCTCAATATATGGATTTTTTGTTTCCCAAGGACTGTGGGTGAAGGATGTGACAACATTCTCAAAAACCACTGAAGGATGAAGCTCTGCTCGGAAGGGAAGAGACACAGCTAACACTGTGCCTTCCCCTGACAGACAAGGGACCTGGCTGCCATTGCATTCCCGTCAGGAATTGAAATAGAGCTGTTATTGGGTTGATGAACAATTGGAGAGGCCTCGGCAGCAAGCCTCAACCAGTATTAACTTTTAAAAACGACTTCCTAACTATGAGGGTCAAATTAAGTCAGGAGGGCGCACAATTTAAGAAGGGAAAGGGGTGATGAGCTGGATGAGCTGGGGTAAAGTGGCTATAGTACCTGGTGAATGTTTCAGGGCTTTCTCCTGGGAAGGTGGCTGGCCCCTGATGGCAGCCCCTGCCTTTGACTGGAGAAAACTCTGTTTGTAAAGCCACCTTGCACTGCTGGAACTTGCCATGGGTGTCACAGATCTGCTTCTGAGTGTTTAGGTGTCTCTTGGTGTTGGGCCTTGATGGCACTGTCAGGTTGGGACCTCCACTCTGCCCAGGCATGGGGATGCCATTTGGTCTCAGCAGGGACCACAGGTTTGCTCCAGGTGCCCACTAAGGGAGGTGGCTGTGCCCTGACTGAGCAACCTGGGTGTCACCTTAGGGCCCTTGAAGAACCTTATCAATGCTTCTATCCTGACTCAGGGCCTGGGAGCTGCAGCTCCTGGGATCCTGTGCATTGGTGAGGTGACAGATATTTGCTCTTGCTCCAAAACCCGGTGGGGAGGTGGCTGAGGGGTCTGCCAGATCCTGCTGAGAGCTGGAGACAGAAACATGCCTGGTGCCTCTGGGAGGCTCCCATGCTGCTCTGGACCCCGGCCGATGGAGGATGAGCCTTGCTGCAAAGGCCTCCTTGTGGTTTCAGCTTAGTACCAGCATGTATGTGCCAGCAAAAAAGACTCTAAGATAGTTCTTAGGTAAAAAGGACAGTGAGATAAGGTGTATATTACTCTTGAAATGAAAGCCCATGTTTTATCTGTGTGGATTCACTGATTTTGGTTCAAATTCAAGCACTGATAGTCGTGGAAGAGAGAGCCCGTGTTGTCCCACACAAAGCAAAAGGTGAACATGGAGACTGCAGTAAATAATGCAATTGTTCATCTTCTTGATGGTCATGCTCTAGATACTTTATATCAGTCTTTAACTTAACTAATTACTTTCTTTTTCTATTCATTTTTAGGTCATTTTTAGGACCAGCTCTGCTGCCAGTTCAACAAAATAAGAAAACCAAAATCTTCAGACAGATTACACTCATGTAAGTGTTTTATTTAATTGCTTCACTTGCTGTGGCCAATGTCTAAAATACAGAATCGGTGTACTGTGTATTTGAAATACTAGATATGGTATTAATTTTTATGACAAAAAGCTGTCTGAATTGATGCTAACAGCATCTTATGACTCTGAAAAATGGTACCACTTAAGCACGTTTTCACCACAGGTAAAATATTTTTAAAACTCCAAAAGTTTTAATATAAATACTTTAATTTTAATTCTTATCAGTCATATTTTTTTTTACTGTATAATGATAGTAGCTGTACCTCCTTTGATATATTTTTTGAGAATAGAAGCAGTCACTGGGATCTGAAATAACTAAAAATCAGTCAGTCTAAAATATTTTCTATTTCACTATCAACATCAATAACAATTGCTCAGTACTGCTCATTAATATGTTGACTTCTGGCATAAGTGAATTTAGAAAAACTGATTATACATTTGACTAGTGAAAAGAGAAAAAAAAAAGATTTAGTTTTTTTTCATTTCTAGGAAAAACATAAATATGTTTTAATGTTTTATGTTTTATAATGTTTATATGTTTTATAATGTTTAATGTTTTATAATGTTTTATGACTATTTAAACACTACCACGGTCACCAGTAGAATACAGTTTATCAGATAGTTCTCTTTGGTAAAGTATGATAAATGTTGTCCTGTAAATAGAATAGTTTGATATGGGTTTAAAACATCCTTCAGATATATAGTCATAACTAAAATAAAGGGTTTATGGATTTTATTTGAAAGCATGCAAAACAGTCACCATTATTGTTATTAATAGCTTTTGAAGTATTGGAGGTTTGTTCTATATGGGTGATTCTAAATGTGGGGATAGTATTTTTATCTCTGATCACCAAGGAAGAGCTTTCAAAATTTCATTCAGTTTGGGGGGTAGGGGGGAAAGATTGAAAACATATAAATTTTATGTAAAAGGAAAAACTGTGAGGGGATTTTGGAGCATCAGATTATTTTGCTGAGATTTAGCTTCAGACAGACGTGGTTTTTATTTTTATTATTTCTTTGTTCTATATTATAAAAGCCTTACAGCACACTTTATATAACAGATAAATAATAATTAGCTATTAGCATCTCAGTGCTATTAAATTTGGAAGTTTTACCATGTTAAGCATCATATTTAAATTTTGTAAGTTTTTTTCCTCTCACATCCACCACTTTTGTTGTTGTTGTTATTAAATGAAAGTGTTGAAAAGGCTCTAATTGTTACAGGTATCAGTGGAAAACCAAATACTTATTTTGGAATAGCTCTGATCTATAAGATGGTGACACTGACACTGAAATACAAATCACCAGTTCTTTGCTCCAGATTAGGTCTTTTTGCTTTTATATGGATTCTTAAAAAGAATGAGACAATCCCCAGTACTCAATCCTGAATCACAGTTCCTTCTGAGTCACAGTTACCTCTGAATAAGTCAGTTTGCAGATAAGCTGTTAGACTAAGAGATCTCAGCAAAACATTTTACTCTGCTGGGGAATGTTGCAGTAAAAGTAATGGAAAAAATGGTGGTCTAATAAAATTAAATCACGTCAGATAAATAAAGGAGAGATTAATGGTATTTAAAGAAATGTGTTAAGTGTATGTAATTATCTCTGAAAGAGCCTTTTATTGAGACAGAGCAATAGGGCAAACTGTTGGCATTGAATGTCAGTGTGTAAGAAGAATTGCTTCAAATTGAAGTAGACACAGCTGCTATTAATGCCTGAATTAATTTTTCTTCCATCAATGCATTCTTTAGTTCTGTATGGCTTTTTTACTGGCAGTAGAACAGAGTGAAATGGGTTTTCCTTACTTTTTTTTTTAAATGTATACTTTCTTGGTAGAGCATGAAAATGGCACGGAGGAGGGGAAAAAAAGCAATCTCTGCTTGATACTGGGGTTTGAATAGAGTTTCAGAATTGAGTTGTGTCTTCATGGATGGAGTATTTGTATCCCTGCCTTGTGATACACCACCACTGAAATGTGATCATGGTAAAATCTGCATGATAAAATGCATAATAACCAACAAACAAATAAAAAACCCCAGTGTCTTGTATTACTATTCATTATTGCTTTATTGTTTATTTACATGGGATCAAAACAGATTGTATTTTTATATAGTATAATCTCTATATACTAAAGAATAAGGTCTTTGCCTTTGAGGTACAGCCATCTCTGTAAAAACTGCATATCTGTATCTGTATCTATCTTACCTGTTACTGGAGTTTCAGTTACTCTTCTGACACTGCTGTCTCTTAAAATATCTGTCACTCTTTTGGAATAAAGCGTAATTGCTTTTAGCAATCTTGCTTTTCTCTGTCAGGATTAAGAGGTGCAAGCGGCAATAGCTGCATATTAATGCCTTTATTGTGTATAAGACATTGGGATACTCTTGCTTTACCATGGCAACATATTGCCACTGAATAGTAATATTGGCTGCTGTCAGTAACAGAGTCATATTTATAAATTACCGAGGCTAGCACTACTGTCTGCTCTTGTAATCTGGAGGTTTGAAGGGAACTGGACACAAATGACAACAGTGATGTCAAACAATGCTGACTGATGAAGTATGGAGAAAAAGTACAGTTTGAAGCTACTGGCATAACCATGATGTGTGAGGATGTTTTTGAGCATCTTTTATTCATCCCTTTAGATTGGTGGTATAAGGGAACACTGTTACAGAGCAATAATTGTAACTAAAAAGACCACTGCAGTCTCTACTGCTAACATAGGAAATAAAGAGATTCTCAGACAGTTATCATAAAGATTCAGACATTCTGCTTCTGGACTGTCTGGGTCTGAGACTTACCAGTGCAGTCTAGGTGTTTTAATTTTGTGAAATGAGAAATCATCCAACAGCTCCTCCAACATGGGGATCCAGGTGATGTTGGCAATCCATATCTCAAAGTGAGCTTTGAACCTGTACAAGAAAAAACAGTTTGGGTAACATGTATTGAGCTTTGGCCTCCTCAATGAATATTTTACACAAAGGGTTTGAAATGGGTTCTTTTTTTTTGCAGTGTGTTCTGCTAAGCACAAAGAAGAAATCAAAGAATGTTTATTAGGATGTTGGCCAGTAAGCCCACATCTGTAGATTTATTGCTGGACTTCTAAATTAATATCTAAGCACTGAGATCTAAATGACGTAATTTTTAGAAGTAATGAACAACCGCAGGCAACACAAAAGTGATGATTTGTGAAGGCAAAGGGGAATTGAACCATAAACATGGATCCCTGTCCTCGCAGAGCAAAGGCTGTGTGTGCACCATTGCAGTTCCACTTGTACAGACTTTTAAAAGAATCTTGCAATTAATGCTTGATATGAGTTTTAAAATCGTCTAAATAAAAATATTGGCTCACTGGCAATATAGATGTTTAATGCATATTCTCTTTATTTTCTGTTCACCATGGGGCCAACAAATGTATGTTAAGATTGCCAGTCTTAAGTTCTTGCATTTATTGTCTTCATTAAGATTACTTTCTTCATCAGAGCTTGGATTTAGTAAATCCTTCATTTCTCTTTACCTTTCTTTCCTTCCATTTTTATTTTAGATAAACTTTTATAGAAATAATTAAAACTTATGCATAATTTGGTTCCAAGTGGGGTTTGGGCTTGGTTTGGTTTTGGTGTTTTGTTTTTATTATTATTATATCCAATCTCTCCCCCTGTATTTCGATTTACTGAAATAAAAATACTAAATTATGAAGCTCATGTTTGGAGTTTGACCAACACTAATAAATACTAGTATAGTTGCTTATTTAGAGAGATGATAGTATGTTGACTTTAATTCCTGTATTTTATTTAGTATGTACGTTTGCCTTTTCAAAATCCGCAACTAAAACAATCTATATTGACAGACTGATGTTCTTTGCCTTAGCAAATAAAAACAAAAGGCTAAAAGAATTTGAATGGCATCTGAAAAATATTGTGAACTGGGTTTTACAGCGTCTTAATTAATTGTTTTGCATTTTACTCCTGTGTGACATTTTTTTAATTCTCAGTTATCTAGATAGCTTCAAAAATATTTTTATGTGTTGGAGTTTTGATAGGGTCACCCAGTGACGTTATGGATTAACCTGCTAAGGAATTAAAAAGTGGATCTAATTACAGAAGGTGGGAAGCTAAAATCTAAAATTCTATTTAGCCTTGACAGCACACAGGAGCGAACAGGCATGATAAATGTGAACAAACAAAACCCATGTTTTACATTTTCTTTACTACTGGTTACTCTTGTTACAACAATGGACAGTTGATAAATGCCTTCAGTTGTAAATTGCAGTCTTCTCTTCTGGTGTGCTTTCACCAGCTTTGCTGATGGTTTGTGTGAGTGCATTAAACCAGAGTACACCAAGGTGTGTAAAATGAGATACATCTGAACTGTCTGCAACATGCTTTTTGCCTGTCATCCAGCCTTTGTCTAGGTTCCTTTAAATGTCTTGGGGTGAAGGTTTTGCCCTTGTTTGCTAAGGAAGTCTGTTGAAGACTTGAGACAGTTGTTGCAGTTGTTGTTCCAAGAAGTTTTTTTGTAGAGTCTCTGCAGATGTTATTTTAATACTTTCCCATGTCTTAACCCTGGAGTATTCTGTGATTTAGAAAACTGAAGATCTTCTGACCTGTGTGCCTCTGCAATATATCCTAGAGCTGTATTTTGAACTGAAAGGTAGCATTAGGACCAAAGGAAGAGGAAAATCTTGCTTTTGTTGAATTGTTAGCTTTTTTTTTTTTTTTTTTTTTTTGGCTTCAGGCCAAGACTTCACTGAGCTGATCAGAATGCTTAAGAGATGATGTGAATATCTAAATATACATATTCTGTGAAATTATTCACAGGAAATATTTCCTATGTATCTATGCTTGTGTCAAGGGAATGCCCCTTCTTTATTATTTTATTTTA
>JANIJG010019705.1:62583-75840 GCA_024611175.1 Megaceryle torquata | reverse complement strand
GTGGAGCCTGCGCAGGGGGCAGGGGTGGGTCAGAGCTTGGCAGCAGCGATGCCACGTCTGGGGGCAGGTTGGGGGACCTGGCTCGGGGGCCTTCGGGGGGGGCTGGGCGCGTCCCCCGGGGGGGGGGGGGGGGGGGGGGGCGCTTGATAGGGTCAGAGCGCCCAGTGGGGCCGAGAGGAAGGCGGCGAGGACAGCGCAAGGGCTGGCGGGAGGGGGTGGTTCGTGGCGGTGGGATGAGGCGGGAGCGCCGTTCCTTGTGAGGGCAGTTGCAGTCTGGGTGGCGTATTGCGGTCCTGCGGCCTCGGAAGTGGGCACTAAATTGAGCGGCGGGTGGAACTGTCGGGGCTCTGCATGCGTTTTAATCCCTAAACTACTTCGCTTTCGGGCTGCAAAATCTCTTTTGCGAGTTTAATGCTTCCTATTAGGAAGCCCTTAGTGCGTTTTTGTCCGCAGATAATTCTGTGTTTTTAAGTCCGGATAAAGTCACGATTTCTGGTTTTACAGATGGGAGATCAGCCCAGTAGGCCAGAAGTGGTGCTCTCTGTCTTGCGCTTAAGAGTCTCAGTCTCCCAAGACACAGACGCTGCTGAAAGGCAGGCATCTCGTAGGTGAAACCTGGTGGTGGGGAGCACCTGCGATATCACTACCGCGTGTAACTGATAGAGACATGAGAGTCAGTCCCCCAGATGAATACCGCCAACCTGGAAAACACTATAGTATGTGTCAGCACTAGCTTTATGAAATAGACGTCTATTTTTAGTTAGTTTGATACTGTTCTAGTTAAATATAACTAGTTACACCTTTGTTCTGCATGTTATTTAATTTTTTTACATATTATAAGAGTCTACAGAAGTTCCTTTTTCTCTAAAAAATAAACTTTTCAGCAGTTTGTATTGGCTTGTAACAGAAGCGTGGCTAGGTTGTGCTTTTGCTCAAATTTTCTATTTTTGTGTAACCTGCAGAAACCATGGTTTGTATAGAGGAGATTTTCATGCTAACCAACGTAAGAAATTTGATATATATGTCTGTATTACCTTTCACTCCACCTGGCTTCAGATGGGCATAAGAAACTTTTTGACCAGAAGCCATGTATCTGCTAGTATAATATACTCAGTTTTTCTGGGTTATAAATACATCTGGGCTGTATTTATTTATATTTGTGGTTTGTATTTACTGCCTGACTGAGGATACACATTTGGTGCCTTTGCAGCTGTTTCCACTTCTCCGTGAAAACTTCTTGAAAATGTTCTCAGTATCCTATAAAATAAGAAGATGGCCCCAAGGTTAATAGCCGTTTTGACTATTATTTATTTGTTGGAGGTTACAATGTTTGGAAGGTTTTTGAGGAAAAAAAAGGAGGAAAAGGTCAGAACTCGTCTCTCTCTTCAATACAGCAACAGGAATTTGCTCTGCATAGTTTTGAGAGAGGTTAAACAACTCTTTACCTGCTTTAATCTATGCTGTTTATTTGGTGTTTTTTTTCCTCCAACAATGCAGTCTTTTGTTTACTGTCTCATTGCACATTAAACTGATCAAGACTCGGGATCAAATTACTTTCTGCTGCAACATCCTTTCAATACTGCTGTGCAGTAGCTTATACTGAAAATAAGATTCACTGGCAGTTTCTTTGAAATAATGTGCTCTAAAAAGAAAGGATTTATCTCGGGAAACTTCTAGTCTAAAAACATGTGTTTTGTTTGTCTTTTTTTTTGTTGTTTGTTGATTTGGGGGGGGGGTGTTTTTTTGAGGAAATTGTGTCATTTTAACTATTTAATATTCGTTTTTATGATGATAGTCATCTGCGCCCCCTAGTTATGATTAATTATATCATAGTAGTTGGCACTTAAGATGCAGTTCCGATGTTTTTCACTCTCAGGTGACAATAGATACTTGGAGTGTTAGAGGGAAGATACAGGAGAGAGAGACAAATGGATAGTTACGAAGTGTCAATGAAATGAAAGTAGGTTGAGGCGGCAGAAAGTAACAGAAAGAGACAAGACTCCCGAAGAACTTTAAAGATATGAAAAAAACAAATGTGTCTAAAGAGAAGTCTCTGGGGTGAAATTATAAGAGACTGATACTATCAGTTTGAGAAGCAAGGATGCGATGGTCACCATTATTGTGGTATTAAGAAGATTAATACAACTTTTATGATGAGGCTATAATACGGCAAAGTTTGAATACACTTTTGAAGCAGTGTGAGTCAAAAATAAGTTTTTGGCATAGCCTGAATTTATAGCCCTTACCTAGTTGACTATTATCAATATTTTTTTAAAAGTTTTAATAGGAAGTTGTGCATTAAAGTACTCAATTGAAAGAATACTGAAGTTTCAAAATTCAAAGTGCTGTTACACCTTACGTTTACTTTCTTTTGCTTTATAAAACATGCTGTTTTGTAATCTCTGCTAATTTGATGTTGTCTTATTCTCTTAAGTGTGATAGTAAAAAAAAAAATCCATATTCACTTTCTTTATGTAAAAATCTATGTATTTTATATGCTTTCTTAGCTATTTTTGTCAAGGGGAATCCTAATATAATAGGAAGCCATTTTTTACTTCCTGATCACTGTTGTCAACCTTCCTGTACTTACAAAAAAAAAAAAAAAAATCCATTATTTTTTAACCAGAGGGACCAGAACAGGAAGTAGTCGTCACTATGTGGCCACACAATGTCCATGCATCACTTTGAAGTGGTCTGTATTAATTTCTTGCTAGTACATGTGTTCTGGTTTGAGAATCATGAATCCCATAGGAGCAGGGAATCAGGGATTCTGTATAGATATTGATGTCATGTCTGTTAGTAATCTATCTGTATGGAATTAACTTACTTAAGGGTTTGCTGATTAGATCTTTGATTTGCTGATATTAACTATAGCTTTTTGTGGTGAAATTTCTGAAGGCTGTATTTATGCCCTTGTCATGCCGTTGTTTAAAAAGATGAAGTGACGGACTGAGTTAGACTGTCATGTAATAGAAAACTCATAGGTGACTAAGCTGATTAAACGAAAAAAGGATAAGAATATAATTAATGCACACAATGTAGTTTTAGGGGAAATAGCAATTGTAAAGAAAGCTAACTTAATGCTTTGACAAGATTACAAGATTGGCATAAAAATAACTACATAGCTGTAACACTAAATGCTCAGGTTTTCGAACAGTTTTATCAAAGAAGTGTAATCAAAGATCACTAAAAAATTGTGTTACTGATGCAAAGACTGATGAATATCAAGTAACAACAATGTCGACATAGTTCTGCAGAGTAATCTAGATTGTTTAGTAACTTGTGTTCCCTCAAAAATGCATGTTAGTACAGATACTTGGAAAGTCGTATGGCTAGAGCAGGGAACAGAAGCAAGATTTACATGTTTTTAAGCATGTTTCTGTTAATCTAAAAAGAGTCAAGGGATTATAATGAAGAAGTCAATATGAACTCCCAGGGCAGTGCTCTGGTAACAGTAAAAATGATCCTTACGTGATATTTAGATACATGACATGAATTTGTGAAAAGGAGTAGAGGGAATTTTATTTTTAAATAGTACCGATACTAACTGTTGAAATACCATGTGCAGTTCTGTTGTCCACAGACCTCTCCAGTTACCATATTTTCTGATTAAAAAAAAAAAAAAAAAACAAAAAACAAAAAAAAAACCCAAAAAACAACCAATATGTCTGGAGCCTGTGTGACATTTCTCATGTGTCCTATTACCTACTTGTTCCTTTGCTCGTATCACTCCTACTATTAGCCCCTTTTCTTCCTCTTTAGCTTAGGTTCCGTGGTGTTTCTCAGATTCTGCAATCTTTTGTTTCTCTGGTGAACAAAATAATGAAGTGGAAGAGACTGCAGGACAGTGTCAGTTGTTTCTGTAAAATCTGTATTTGAAATGTGGTAGGTCCACAGCCATGTCTTAGAAGAGGTAGTGGTGTATTGGTGAGAATGCAAAGCTGCGAAAAATATTTTAAAAATGGAGACAGTGAGATGTGTAAATGAAACTCCCCATTTAACTGGAAAAGGAGATTCAGTGGTATCTCACAAGGAGAAAATCAAGGCTTCTAAAAGTTTCTTAATTTGAAGAGAAAAGTGGAATGGATGAAAAAAAGTCTTGAGAAATTCACATGCTCTGACAAACACAAATTACTAGCTTCAGAACAGAATAGCTGGGTGAAATTTCATACATGCATAGGAGATCATAAACTACAAAATACAGGTTTTCACATCTTGAGGTAAGAATTTAATGGGAAAAGGCTTTTGATAAAAGATCCTTTATTTGATTTTTTTTTTTTTTTTTTTTGGTTAAACTAGCTGTTTATATCACAATGCAGCTGTGTATCTTCTTAAATTTTGTTTTACCTGGAAATTCTGCTTTTAATATTTCTAAGGTTCATTAACACAAGTTAAGTGAGTGCTTCTTTATGTTTTTACACTGATGATCATCTTTGTGTATGAAGTTCTTCTGAGTTGCTTAGTTTCTTGTCAGTTTTTATTATGTCAGCTTAATTTCTGTGGCTTGGTCTCATTTATTCCCCCCTCTAGCATTTTTTCCTCTTTGCTGTTTGATGGATGGCTTTAGTCAAAATCTGTTTTCCAAGTGATTCCTATTGCTCAGTCCTGTAAGAAGTCTTGTGATTTTTAACATTGGTTCATTTCTTTTCTATGTCCAAGTTTCACTCAGTAGCATAGTCCAGAAGCCTGTTCTGTTTCCATGGCCTGGGCCCACATGGCCACAGCATAAATTCAAGCCCTCTACTGCTGGCATACAGTGCCTAAGGAACACTAATGGAACAGACCTGTGGTGTATGCTAAAGGGGGGAAACCTTTCTGCTATCAAAACTGCTTGAAAGAGTCCAGTGCAGAGCCACAAATGATTAAGGGACTGGAACATTACCCTTACTAGGAAAGGCTGAGGGAGCTGGGTCTCTAGCTTGGACAAGAGGAGACTGAGGGGTGACCTCATTAATGTTTATAAATACGTAAAGGGTGAGTACAAGGAGAATGGAGCCACGCTCTTCTCAGTGGAGTCCAATGATAGGACAAGGGGCAGCGGGTACAAGCTGGAAGATAGGAGGTTCCATGTAAACGTAAGGAGAAACTTTTTCATGGTAAGAGTGACAGAGCACTGGAAGAGGCTGCCCAGGAAGGTTGTGGAGTCTCCTCTGGAGACAATCAAATCCCCCCTGGATGTGTTCCTGTGTGATGTGATGTAGGTGATCCTGCTCTGGCAGGGGGGTTGTACCAGATGATCTTTCAAGGTCCCTTCCAATCCCTAACATTCTGTGATTCTGTGAAATTTCTGTGTTGATGTGCTGAAGATGTGTATTGTATTTGGGATTTTCAGTGGAATGAAGTAATTGAAGAGTGGTATAGAATTAACCTGACTGTAGAAAATTGCTATGTGCTGCTCTAGAACATTATCAAAACTGAAAGACTCTAGAGTGGATGCTTTGTACTTCTTTGTTTAATTTGGCAATGCATATTTATAAAAAATACTCTGAATTTGTTACAAGGATTTAGAACAGATTTTTTTCACCCATTGATGTAAATGGTCATTTCATATGCAACTTCTGGTATGCTAAAGGTTTCTGATACAGCATCATGTTCTTGGGATAGATTTTGTCTATATGCCTTAATGATTGTAAGAGTTGTTTTGTATCTTTTAGCTCCTGAAATTGCTACTGGTTTTGGAAGAGAAGGTCATTTTAGTTTCTTTCAGAACTCTCATAAAATGCTTTGGCCATGCACTGGTTAGATGGAGTAGAGACCTACTGATATTGGACAAATACAGCCAGACATAGTGAAGCTCTTTTTCAGTTATTTAAATGTGAAGATTCAGTGAATTCCTGTTGTTTCCATTTGATCAGTAAAATAATTGTTTCTGTAATGGACTTTATGCCCAATATGTGTTAAAACTTGAGATCAGCGATGAAAAATCCTTCTTTAGCAGAAGAAGGTATGATCTTTAATAGGCACATGCTGTATTGTCGCTCAGCAGGCTTAATTCTTATAATTGGCACTAGGCAATGTATACTCAAAGTAGATGGTATTTAATTATTACAGGTATAATCCTAAAAATGAATAGTTTCAAAAAAATCTGCACTATAGTGCTTACAGGTTTCTGTTGTTACTTCTATGACATGTATACTTATTTATTCCTGGTGAAGTAGGTTAAGCATAGACATTAGGAAAGCTGTATCTTTTTGATTTCAGTTCAGTTAGATTTTTTTACAAAGTCTATTTGGAACAGTCTGAGGGGCTGACATTCTGGATATATCATGATGTTTATCTCGGCAAGCTGTTGGAGCTGACAGCCTGGAATATTTTCTCCAGACACATTAGGGGGCAAATCAGAGCCTAACCATAGCAACTGTGAACAAGGCCTTTGGTACTAATAGCAGATTCCATATTTGCTATGAATGTGTAGGTAGGAAATTGTGGTGTAAAGATCCTGTATAGCTGCTGTTACAAAACTGCAGTCTAATTCTGTGGGTTTTTTTCTTACTGTCTTTCAACAGTGCTACCCATGAAGACTACTAAGCTTGTACTTTAATAATATCTTTGACATTTTAATGGCAATTTCAAAAGCATATGGCAATTACAAGGACTTGTAACTATTTCTGTTTGAAATGTGTTTTTTGGATGAATGAGAGAATTCATCTATGTTTTTGGTCTGAAATGTTAACCACATATTTTATTGCCCTGTGCTGTTAGTGCTACAGACAGAAGTAAACAGCCATCTCTGCTCAGTCTGTTCAGATTACTGCAGCTATTGGTCACTCACTGTCTGTTCAGCATATTCTCCACACTGCTCCTGACTTTTTCCCCACTGTTGCCAAGGAGGAATGTTCATTTATTTTTCTCGCTTTTCCTTTGTGCACGAAAGTATCAACAAATTATTGAGACAGGAAATTTTTACAGGTACATTTGTTTAATTGATTATATTCTCTCAACTGATACACTGTACTGTCACTAGACTCAATATTTATCTTATCATTTACCGTTGGAATTTCATTATTGTTGAAAATTGGTGCCTTTGATTTTAATTCTAAAATGATGGAAGCCAAAGCTGGTAACAGCTCTGCTGCAGTTCTGTTCCATGCTCGAATATAAGCTTATACCATTAAATGACAATTGAAATTATTATTATTACAAGAAGGAAATTTAGAAAATGTCATAGAAAACATAAATTATGATACTTTCACATTAGGTGTGCATATCCTTTTTTCACTTACACCAAAAGAAATTCATTGCAATGCCTTCCTGTTCAGTAGAAGAGAAATCTTAGGTTACACGAATGTAAAACTGATGATAACATTTTTCTGCAGTACTTTAGAATTACTAAAGAATTGTAGAAGCAGACTAATCTTTTCTCTACACAAAATATACATTTTAAAGAAACCAGATTCTAAAATTTACTGAGATCTTTCTTGTAGCTTGTCATTTTACTAGACTTTCCAGTTTTAAAATAAACTTCATTGTAGAAAACATCATAAAATTCCCAAACTTCTAATATCTAAGCACCAATATATATTTCAAGTTTTAATTTTGTTTAATCATCTGTAAACAAGCAAGAAAGAGTCTGGAGATGTTTTTAAAAGTCTGGACAATATGATAATGGAACTCTGCAGACACCATTCCTAAGAAGTAATGCTACAAACTTTGGAGAGAAGCTCTGAAAAAAGGAGTATATTAGGCTGCTCAGTGGATGCAAGTGAAAGCCTGAAAACTTCTGCTGTCTATATTGTTGGGCTTGTAAGGCAGCTCTGTGAACCATACATTTTCTGAAGCCTCTCAATCTCTTGGTGATCAAGTCTGAACTTAAGCAGAAGCTTTCAGAACCAAGCACTGTTTGTACAAGATAAAAGCCAGCAGTCTTCCTCTGCTTTTACTAAAATACGATGAAAGTGCAGGAGTCATTTTTTTTGAAGGTACCATTGTGAATACAACTGGCCATACATACTTTCCTGCTCGTATTTTTGAGCTTTTTTTACCATGCTTTTTTCCATTTTTATGTACTTTCACTATCCTTATTTCGGAAAGAATGAAAATAGCCAAAAGTCTTTGTTCTGGTTTTACTCTGCTTTATTCAGGCACATTCGCACATATGAAACTAATCTTGGAAACAAATAAGTATGACTTCGTCTCTGATTAAGAGCTGAGCAAAAGGTAAGTTTTGCCTTTGGAAGTTGGCCTTTAGTTTAAGAAGACTACTTTTTCAAAGCATCTAAATTATCTCAGAGAGTAACTCATGTTTTCCAAGGCAATAGTTGCTCGGGAATGCCCAGCTTTAGATGGGTCCAGCATAAGGGAATTCACACCCTTAATTAGATGTTACGGATTCCTGTTCAAAACATGAGAAGCTCTAGGAGACTAAGAATAGAATCAATAGGAGTCAGCACAGCTCAGTGGGAGATGCAGCAGACAAAACAAATGTAGAGGAGAGGAATAAAATAGCGCAGCCAGCTCTTGGGTGATGAGGCTGCAATCAAAACAAACAAAAAAAAGAAAATGGGCAAATATGGAGGTAAATGGTATTGAACTATGTACAATGAACAATGGTATATAACTATGAAATTAATACTTTTATAAAGTAAAGCGTTTAAAAACCATAGTAGGGCTTCTAAGAAAACTTACAAAAAATGCTGATGAGAGATACCAGTACAGCCTGCATGTGAAGAAAATTATCACGAAAGTAAATGGCTACTCCAGTCAATTCATAAATAAATTTATTGTGCAGCACCATCAGCATAATACTGCTGGAAAATAATGCTTTCATTTATCTCCTTTTCCATGATAGTCATGAACATAAAAATTAAATAATAATTAAAAAAAATTGCTACCTATAATTTTCAAACAAAATTATAACTATAGAGAACCCTATCATAGGACTGACTTGTAATGCAGCAAATTTATTAATTGCTATTCATTCAAATTCAGATGTTTACCTCAAATCAGAATAATTTCAAGTGGAAAAACAGTCACCTAACTTTGGCCTGCACCTTATGTAGAAACCTACTGTAGTAGGATATATCCCACTTAATTTTTGCCACCACGAGTTAGGTGTCCAGTGTGAGTTACTGCTTTAGGCTTCCTTTATAATTGAGAGAGTGAGAAGCCCTTCTAAGGGGGTAATTAATCCTGTTCTGAAATAAGTGGTTAAGATGGGATAAATTGCTTTTCAGCAGTATTTCTCTTGACAGTAGAGAAAGAATGAGCTGTTAGACTAAGCACCTATATTTCAAACTGGTCACATGAGCTAACATGAATCCTGTCCCTTATGCACAACATAAGATGGATGGCTATTTAAACTCCCCCATAGTTCATCAGAGACTTACAGGAAGGTTGAGGTTAGAACAGACCTCTGGAGGTCATCTTGCTCAAGCAGGGCTACCTAGAATCGGTTGCCCAGGTCCACATCCAGACTGCTTTTAAACATCTCCAAGGATGGAGACTCAATCACCTCTGTGGGCAACCTGTGCTGCTGCTCAGTCACCCTCACAGTAAAAAAAGTATTTTCCTAATGTTCAGAGGGAATCTCCTATGTTTCAGTTTGTGCCCATTGCCTCTGGTCTTGCTACTGGGCACTTCTGAAAAGAGACTGTTTCTGTCTTCTTTATGCCTTCTTTTCAAGAGTTTATATATGTTGATGAAATCCATCTGAGCCTTCTGTTCTCCATGCTGAAGACTTCTAGATCTCTTAGCCTGTCCATATATGGCAGATGCTCCAATCCTTAAACTCTCATTTGGTGCCTCATCCATTCCCAGGCAGAGCTTTACACACTCCAACTGCTCTGTCTTGTTAAGAACAATCCCCCCTCCTTGTCTTCCTAGCCTCTCCCTCCTGAAGAGATGGTCTCTCTCCATTCCATATGACTCCTTAATATTCAAAAGCCTATCTTTTTTAATTGGTGGAATTATAGAACTGGCAAGAAATGTAAGACTATTCAACAGCACACAGCTTCTGATATTAAATTCTGGTATTTCCGTATCAGTCTAATTATAGTCCTGTTTGTAATACTCCTTAGCTTTGTGTTGGTGTTTATTTATGCTAACTACACACTCCGTGAGTCAAACTGTGTGTCAGTGGCCATAAATATTAAAATGATTTTTCCCTTTTAACTATAATAGTAGATAATACCTTAAGCAAAAATAAACCTAGAAGTAAAGGGAAAATTCTAAATGAATGCATCTAATGCTTACCGTCCTATAGCATTTAATATAGTGATATGCAAAAAAACCCCATACTGAAGTGAATCTACTTCTTTGCATTATAAATCTCCCAAACAACTTGTGATAGGAAGAAAATAAACCATCTTTGTGTTCTTTTGAAGCTGTAGAATTTATGTGGGAGTGGGTGTCATGCCAAAAGTCATCCTTCAGCTCTTGCCAATGTAGAGTGACATGGACTCTCCGTACCAATATCTTTAGCATATCAACCATCTGATAAAATTACCCTATCAGTATCTAAAACCAAGCTACGTGTTTGGCTTAGTTCTGAGTCAGAGCAATGCATATCTTCTGGGTCATCAGTATCTGTTCCCATACCCTGCCTATGGTTTTACTTCAAGTTGTGCTATGTGTCAAATAGACCTTAATCCACTTAGCTTCTGAAAACCAATAGAATTATAGCGCAATCAAACATGGCTCTCAATAAATATATTCAGTTAGTTGACACAACACATCTACTATTCCACAGGACATGACTTTTCTACCTTTCTTCTGCAAGATTTCATTTACTGATCATCTTGAAGTTAAACAGTGATACTGTATTTGGAATATCAAGTTAAAATGACTTGTAGAGTGTTTGCAAGCCCTGAGAATATACGTCCATATTTCCTGTTATGCAGTTGAACCTAAATTTCTTTATTTCAAATTAACTTGTAAACTTTAAGCCCATGGGAGAAATTTCTGCTTTTTCTAATAGTAAAACTAGTCTGATCCCTTCTGAAGGACAGAAAGCAGAGAAAATTGAGCTAAGAACATCAGGAAATCAGATAGTCCATTCTCGTGTTCGAAAGAATTATGGATCAGTGCATGTCACTCCTGACAGATCACAGAATGGTTTGGGTTGGAGGGGACCTTAAAGATCATCTAGTTCCAACCCCCATGCAATGGCAGGGACACTAGACAGATGCTTTTCCAATCTTTTTTTTTTTTTCTGTCCTGACTGTGTTCCAATATTTGGGATGCTGCAACCTCTTACACATCTCCTTTAGTTCTTTGTTATCCCTACCTAGAAAACATTTAGAAACAATATGGAATAGAAGCCATCATAATTGCATTTTTACAGCATTAAAAGGTACATTTGATCAGAAATTACTTTTAAGAAAAAATAAATTAAGGGCATCGCATAATATCCAAATGGGAATATGTCACAGTGTTGGCTTAATACTGCAGGGTCAGGGCACTTGTTAAGAACTATAAGACCTCAAATTTAACCCTTTCATCTTCTGGGATTGGAGCCTGCATCTCAGAATGCTCCCTTGATCCTCAGACTGTACAGCATCTTCAGCATATAGTTTACTTTCTTAACAAGATGTAAAAACCTTTGCTGAAACACGTGTCATACCTCATAATTGTCTACCTTTTTACTCTTTTGGTCTCTGACTCACTGATTATTTATATTTTATAACCATAGTGGAATGATATCATTGGTGGTCCAGGATAGACCAGTGACTAAAGAAACAGGATATTAATTTGGGTCTGTTTGTTTCTGGATAGTCATTTGAACAGAAGTTTCAAACATTCCAGGATAGTGCATTAACAACTAGTATTTTATTTCTTATTGCTGGATTTAAAAGAACAAGTAGGTATAGTGTATTTCAGACATATTTTAAGCAACTCAGCATAATGTAAGACTGAACACTAGAAGGCTGGGAATGATATTAAAGTCAATCTTTAAAAGGGACAAATCCCTAGACTATAGAAGCTGGACATGAGCAGCCAGTGTGTGCTTGCAGCCCAGAAGGCCAATCTCATCCTGGGCTGCATCAAAAGAAGTGTGGCCAGCAGATTGATAGAGGTGATTCTACTGCTCTACTCTGTGCTGGTCAGACCTCACCTGGAATACTGCATCCAGCTCTGGAGCCCTCAACACAAGAAGGACATGGACCTGATAGAGCGGGTCCAGAGGAGGGTCATTAAGATGATCAGGGGGCTGGAACACCTCTCCTATGAGGACAGGCTGAGGGAGGTGGGATTGTTAAGTCTGGAGAAGAGAAGGCTTCAGGAAGACCTAATAGGCAGCTTCCAGTACCTGAAGGGAGCTTACAAAAAGACGAGAGGGACTGTTTACAGAATGTAGTGAAAGGATGAGGGGCAATGGTTTTAAATTAGAAAGGAGTGGATTTAGATTAGAAATAAGGAGGAAGTTCTTTACCAGGAGAGTGGTGGAGCACAGGAACAGGTTGCCCAGGGAGGTGGTTGAGGCTCCATCCCTGGAGACATTCAAGGTGGGGCTTGACAGAGTTCTGAGCAACCTGCTCTAGTTGAGGATGTTGCTGCTCTCGGCAGGGGGGTTGGACTAGATGATCTCTAGAGGTTCTTTCCAACCCAGACATTTCTATGTTTCTATGTTAATGAAACTCTGTGCTGTGAATATACTTGAACTATGAACATTACTTTAGTGTGATACAGAAAGAGGAATTTGAATTCTAGTTATGACCTTCTGGTGGGGGCATTCAGCCAAGCTGTATCCTTGTCTTCTGATGGTTAGCTAAATGGTACAATAGTTCAGCCTTCAAACATTCATTTTAAAGTATGGTTTCAACCATATGCGGTGTTGAAATAAAATATTTTACATATGATTTTGAATAAATTGTATTTTTCATGCCTTTTATTATGAAATACAGACCTTTAGAAACACAATTTTCCATGCAGTCTGATGCCTGCAATATATGATGTTCATTGACTAGTAATTTCTGAAATCTCCCAGTAATTTGAGAGGGAAGTCTAATAATTAAAAATAAAGTTGTACTTTATTTAAGTAATCATTTTTCCTACTTACTGGACAAAATACATGATAACTTCTGATTTTTGTATGAAGGATTCACAAATTTTAAATATCTTTTTAAAAAGTTTAAATTAAGTATTAATAGTTAAATTAAAGTCTGTAATGACTCTGTCAAAGTTCTGACCAGCTAAACAGTGTAAGGAAGACTGCTAATGCTGTCTTTCCTGTTGATAGTAGTTAGTTATCTGGTTAAAAAGAGGCTTGCTGCATATGTGCCCTGGTTTCGAATTAATATTCCCCAAACTTACAAGGGC
>JANIJG010019705.1:0-47171 GCA_024611175.1 Megaceryle torquata | reverse complement strand
ACTGCCAGCAGCAGACACTGTCTGGGAAAACAGGCTGCTAACTTCAGACAGTGCAGTTAGTTAGAAGAGACTGAGCTGAAAAGTAAAATCACTGAACAGAATTAGTTCTGCTTTCACTCAAACCAGGACAGCTACCTTCTTTTTTGAGGGAATATACAAGCATAAGAGATCCCTTTCTGCCTCACGCATATTATTCTGAAAATGGTTAGTTTTATGAAATAACATATTCAATTAGTAAAATAGAATTTTGAGAGGATACTACTGTATGAGAAGATACTACTATATGGCCTTAAAAGAAATATGTAAACCAGTACAATTTTATGAATATGTTTTATAGAAAACATTAACCTTTTTTTGAAGGTATCAATCCCAACTAATCAGGAATTATATATATATTATGCAGCCACAGAAGGATTAATAAAAACAATGAAGTATTTTTTTAAAAAAATATTACATGTGTAGTTTAAATATACAGTGCTTTCACCATTGTAAGTCAGTGAAAGGTGAAAATGCCATTTCAACTGACAGCTCCATAAAAACCTATCTTACTGCCCAGAAAAAGGAGTACTGCTGTTGTGTAGCAGTCATGAATGAGGCAAAGCTTGGTGGGGAAGAGACACATTCTTGTCTAGGTTTCCAAACTCTTCAGTATTCTGATTCCTTTCTGAAGTACACGTTGTTTGGTCATCCTCCTTTAAATAACTTTCTGACATGTAGTTATTCTAAGCATGTTGACGAGGGCTTTAAAATAGAAGGTACATCATTTAGAAAATTTCCACAGAATCCTATGATTGCCTATCTCCAAATATATTTCAGGAATTAATTTCAAGTATATATTCATAATAGATACTTTTGCATAATAAATTATAGCCCTTCAAATATGCTATGGTATAAGAAATATCATCGGTTTAATAATTTGGCTTTATTTATTACTAGAGTATACTCTGTTCTGGTGAGACACTGGAGACACTGGGACTGAATCCACAATTTTCCAGGAAAACTCCTACTGAAAATATATGGAATTTACCTTCAGCAACTGCAAAACTGTTCCAAATTTAGTATAATATTGATACCTTCTTTATATTCATTGATTTATCTTCTTTTCAGAATGAAAGACATACTGTGCAAAGAAGAAAAAGCATTGAAGGCATTTATTTATAGTAGAAATTAATAACCACTCTATTTCATTAAATGCAGGAATTAGACATAAACCATTTGCTTTGTTTATATTTCTAGTCTTATCTTTGATATTATTATATATATCCACACACATACCTACGCACCTGCCCATCTTTCCACACATAGATATGTATATTTATAGTATACATATACCACATGGTTTGATGCATATTCTGAAGTGCATAACATTGTTTTGTGAACTACATAAACTAAGATTGTGAAGTACTGTATAATTCTTTGCCATTAATTTCTGAAGATATGGTTGTATTCAACTAAAAATATTCTTCCTTGTATCATCGAAGAGCTCTAGGAGATATATATAAATAAATAAAAAAAGTGAAGAAATGGTGTAATTTAATTTAATCTTTTCTTTATAGAGGGGAAAAAAATACAGAGCTAAGAGATAAGGTTGCAATGACATCAAAAATATCTGGGCTGGGTTACAAAAAGAAAAAACAAGAGGAGGTTAAAATCATCCACCCTGAGCTCATTCTGTCAGTCAGAGATAGGAAATACCACCTCCAGAAATCTGAATACAGTTGATCCATTGGCTTGTCAATCACAGGAGGATTTCAGTACACTGCTCAAAAGCCTGATTTACACCACTGTAGGAATTGCTGAGTGCATTTTAGGAAAACAGGAGGCTTGCTTGGGAATAAAATTTCTGAAGGAGGTTAAATGAGATTTTAAAATGGAATAAATAAAATGGAAAAGATAAACTAAAGATAGGGGGAGAACATGAAAAAGGAAGAGAAGGAGAATCTTGCTATAAGGCCTTCTGGTTATTTTCACACAGACTTTTATGTTTACTATTTTCCTGAGACAAATTTTTGGCCAAAATGATCAGTTGATCCTCATGTGTGACAAGTGCTTGATGCTGTAATGCTTCCTTAGATAATAAAAATTGATTGTGATACCTGTGAGTCTGGCTTTATGAGCAGCTACTGTGTATGAATATTTCATGGCATGACTTGCTTGACCTACCTTACTCCTGCTTTGGAGCATTATAGTGAGCAACAGATGAACATTTTCAAGCTTGAATGCTCACTTAAGTCCTGAAATTAGAATTAAAGCTGAAATAAATAACCAGGGGCAGTCTGTGTTGGTGGAGCCAACACTTCTGAGCAGCTTCTTTCAGACAAGATGCTTCTTTCACTGTGTACATGGCTTCTGAGCATTTATACTTGAAAATATTGGCTTCGTTCCTCAGAATATTTCTGTGCCATCTGTAAATTTTCCACCCCACTATTTTGCACTGTCCATCTGTTGAGACTAAACATTTTCTCACAGGTCCTGAACACAGTGTGTTATCCTAGAAAGCTACATGAAAGATTATTTATCTCTTGGTCTCAGAGCCTTGCAATTTTTAAGGTGTTTATTTTCCCAGAATCCCTGCAAGGTTGGGAGATAACAGTTCTCTCCATTATCTATGGCAGAGGTCTCATACCAAAAGATGATTAATACAAAAGTCTTTCACCCACGTAGCACCAACTTCCTCAACTTTGCAGACATGTAATCCTGCAGTTTGTATGCTTTGTACATTTTTACCATGGAGATGTTTTTACCACCTTACACTGAATGTCCCTGCATTGCTTGGGGACCTACAGTGAAAATTATCTCCTGACAGGATTGCCAGAACAGATATCTTCCCAGCTGTCATCTCTTAGGGGACCAATTTAGAGGATACTGTCATGCCATTTCAAATGAACAATGAAGACTTTACAGTCTAGGTGGTAGTTGATACACACATTTGCTCAAAAAAAGACGTAGTTGGGGCACTTGTGAGAAGGAAAAAGCATATATTCACATTTTCATTTATATATATTGGGATCTGGGACAATCTTCCCCTTTTATGTGAGAACAACTTGATCAACAGAATATACTGAAGAAAAGAAATTACACTGAAACAGCTTATTTGTAGAACTTAAATATTCACTGGTAAAAAGAGAAAAGAGAGTAGTTTTAAACTGGGATATAGGAGAGTGAGGTTTAGATTTCTGTTTCAGTATATTCTATTTCTTACAACAACTTTGAAAAGTAAGACTGTCAGCTGTAGTATTAGGCAAAATGGAACAAGCCTTGAAAATTGACTTACACAGGCAGAAAATAACATCTGCAAGGTTTTTAAAAATCACATACTTAAAAAATCACAATAGGCAGGTATTAAACATTACCCTATACAAACATTAGCATAATTTGATACAACAAATGATGTATCAAAATAGAGAAATAATCACTTCAGCCTTTAGGCTAATGACAGCCTGTGCTGAGGATAATTAACATAGTGATTTTTGCCATTTTTAGCAGAATTAAATAGCAATAGGATATCCCCAATCTGTGACCACAAGAAATAAAGAGTTTCATGTTCTGCCACTCACCTTACATTTTCCATAGATGGTTTTTATATCAAACCTCTCCTGACAGACAAGAAAAATTGATGATGGCACTTCAAAATTTTTCTGTTCACTACACCATGTCCAGGCTATATATGGGCTAGTGGAAGGCTATCGATATCACTGCTAGAGCTCATTTCCCTTGCACTTAAATGTATGCCTTTCGGATGTAAACCAAAAGAAATAAACCATTACTAAAAACATGTAGGAGTATCCAAGGCTACAGTGCTATAATCAGCATAGAAGGGATAGAATCATAGAATGATGGAATAGTTTGGGTTGGAAGGGACCTTTAATGATCATCTAGTCCAACCTCCCTGCCATGAACCGGGACATCTGCTACTACATTGGGTTACTCGGAGAGCCTTGTTCATGTTAAGGTCTGTCAAAGGTGTGTGGATGGAGGGATGCTACACCCTCTGTAAAACTGCAGAGGTTCCAGCTCCAGTTAAGGGGATGGAGAAGGGGTGCCTGTTTGGGAAAAGTAGTCCCCCTTGGGACTGCTCCTCCTGCAGTGCCTATGCAGCATTCTTTCCTCAGCTTCATATCATAACCACTGGGACACTGGGAGGGAGCAAAGCAGATATTTCTTCCTGAAGCTCTGTAAAGTGACCCAAATCAGGGCAAGTATAAATACAATCAAAATTAAGTTTTTAAGGGTGTTTGTAACAGCAGGAAGAATAATCAGGACTTCATTCAAAAGTCAACAAGTTAGTGTTATTTCAGAGGAGTAAAATAGATTTAAAAAACAGCATTGTGACATGTACAATACTTGTTAGAATTTGTTTTCATGCTGATTTATATAACATTCTGGACTATAACATGAACACCACACACAAACTAAAACAGAAATGGAAGTTAAGGGACTGCATAGATCTGGACAATTGGCAAAGGATAACTAATAAACTCCCAAAGTCTTGTTTTCTATTTGTACTCTAACAACTGTACAGTCATAGTGAACTTACAAGGAAGAATAGTGGGGAAAAAAAGCAGATTTAATCTCTTTGGTGACTGGGAGCATTTTATTTGTCATGGAAACTATCAGCAGCCAAATGTGAGGAAAATTTACTTTATAATTAGATATGACTATTGCTATGTGACTAAACAAGAAATTTCAGATATCAGTGTTGTCAGGACTTCCATGAACAGGAATTTACTTTCACTATAAAAAGAAAAATGTAATCTGATCTGTTACAATAGAGATATCTGTATATTTTTCCATGGCATGTTATCTGTTGAATAATGGAAAATTTATGGGAGCTAAACAGTAAATAATTGCTCCAGATATACTGAATTTCATGTCACGTAGTCTGTCCATTGTTAAACTTGCAGGAAACATTAACCTAGAGTATTGTACCCTATTATGCTAAGCATACATACCACCAAACAAATAGAGCAGCTACAAATATGCCAATTTTTAACTGTGTGAAATAATTCTACTACACAAAATCGAACTTTACTTCAAGAAATATATTATTTATGAATAAATTAACAATATTTAATGCTGTTATTTGATCAAAGTGAGAAAAATTACAAATTTGTCGCTGTAAAAATGTCAAATCATGAAAAATAGAAGGACATTCATAATTAAATTGTTGCAGAAATATGTTACAGAGGTGGATACAAAGAATGACCAATAGCATCCAGAGCAAGAGATATGCATGACAGTGATGCTTGGCTAGACATTAAGACCCTTAATTTTAGATTTTTATATTTAGACAGCTGTGCCTATGCCATCATTATAGTTGATGGAAATCTAATCAACAAGTTGGAGTCTAAATAGCAATTCAGTTCATCTTAGAGCAGACATTAAGTCTATGACCTTACTAGCAAATAAAAAAATTCCTCTTTTTAGATACTTGCAACACTTAAATTTAGGTATCTTAATCTCATATGCAGTGCAGTCATACATCAGAATCCTTCATGTGGCAGCTCAAAGTGTTTTATTTCTGCAAGTCATCCTTATTGTTTCCTTGAAGGAAAGAGTTTTTGTTTCTTCACTGCCCAATTTAAGCATCTCACTGCTTGGCTTCCACCTTTGCCATAGTAGGATGCAAAAATGACCAAAACAGCTCTTAACATTTTGGAGTACTCTGATCTGAAAATCTTGCTCCAGAAATGCCTAATTCCACATAAAGACTTGAAATCCTTCACATTCAATCAGAACCTTAGCTCTGCTTTCTAAAGCATAGCTAATAGAAGAGGAAATAATGACAGTTCTCTTATCAAGAAATAATTTAATCAACACTATCACCATATTGCCTGATGGTCAAGGCACTCACAGAAGGAATAAATGTCTTAAAGAAGTTCTTTGCTTATATGGTTATACATTTTATTTTAACTGGTCTTTATTTGAGGACCATTTACAACTAATTGAAATCGAATGTCACCTTTCTCCTCAACTTTGTGTGAAATTTATATTAAAAAACTCAATGTGAGAACTTACAGAAAATTATTTTAAACAAAACTGATTTCTGTCAGCCATGGGTTTCCACTCACTCATACTCACATAATCACAAGCACAAAAATGTGTATGTCCAAGTGATCTGGAAAGGATCAGCTGGGTGTTATGTGGGTGAAAAAGGATATTGGTTGTTGAATCCTCACTATATCTCTTCTCTTCCTCTTTACTGGTGATAATAAACAGGGTTTTGGACTTCCCTTCAATACCTTTTAGAAATCAAATATTATTTTGGGGTGATTCTTCTGTTTCAGAATTAAATTTCACTTTCCATCAATCTTAGACAGTGTATTGCCCATTGTATTAATTTCTTCATCTGAGGTATCTTTAAGGTTACAATCTGCTTTCCTGTTAGGATCAGATGAACAGGCATAACACATACAATATGGTGTATTTTTATTGCCATCCTCCTGTTATTAGACCATGGGCCCTTTGGTCTTGACAAAACCACATTCATCAGTCTTTGCCAGTTTGGTTGCTGTCAGTTTTGTCCCTTGGCATCAACACAGGACCTTCTTTTAGCTCTTGGTCCATTATTTCCTATAAAATCATAGAATATTTTGTGTTGGAGGGACCAGGATTATTTGATTTTAGATGTAGTTATGAAGTCTAATGATAAAAGCAATTATGTTTTATCTGTCCTAAACGAGATTATCCAGTAGAACAAATTAGGACAAATTCAACATGTACTTGCAAGATCAGATCATGAATGGTCACTTACTGCCTTGTAAAGATCATTTATTATGCTTTTGTGACAGTTTTTATTGTGTATTTTTATGTGATCTTTTGGGGTTTTCTTGTGTCTAACCTACCCTTTACTTTCCGTAAGTCTGCCGTAGCCAGCACTTTTCTATCTGCTTTTTGTTTCAGAGCTCAGCTGCTGCTCCAGGAGGCAGCTGTACTGGAAGATTGACTCTGCCTAATGCAGCCACTGTGAGTCTATCTAACTTCCCACCTGGGCTGGAGTGAAGCATAAACACTGCACTGGAAAGATTTTTGCAGGTGATGACAAGTGATTCAAGCATGTGAGTACTGATATGTGCCCAGCCACTGCATCACTGCTGAGCTCAGTGGGACAATTAGAGAATGGAAACTGTGCAGTCCTGACTGGCTGGCTGGGACCTGCTAACTTCATCACCACCTTTGTTGATCCCATCCTCATTCCACTCAATTTCTGAGTTTCTAAAGAGAAAAACAAATGTTAGCAGAGACTTGTGCTGTAAGGATAGTGAATGAATGCAGAAGTTTTAGATGGGGACATTGACATTCCCATGTATCACATGCTAAGGAAGAGTGAGTGTCTGTTAGGAATTCTTTACTTGAGCCTGTGGTAAATCTTGGACAATTGATTTCACTTCCTGCCATGCGCTGCTCTGAGTGCAGATGTGTCACTCTCCGTGATATTCTGGAATATCTAAGACCATGGTCAACTCTAGCATAGCAAGGGGGGAGATTGGTCTGTTTCAGGCAAGTCTATGTAAACACCTATTTGCTGAAAACAAGAGAACAATGGATGCATATATATCTTAATGTTTCAAAACATGGTTCTGGAAGGAAAGACAAGCACCCAGGCAAGAAATAGTATCATCTGTGGGTGACTGGAAAAACAAAGTTTTGCCAAGTATGCATACCATGAGATGATTTGCAGTATGTTTATGTGTGATGGACATCCTTCTGCAAGGAGGGGGTTATTGTTCCTTCCCTGGAGGAAGGAACCTTCAGAGGTGATAGGATAGGTCAAGTGGAAGAGAGTGAAGAGTTTTAGTAAAGATCTTGGTGTCTACATGTGGAGGAGAGACTGTGTTCAGTCTGTGAAATCAGCCATTCAGTGGCTGTAATGTGACAAGGACATTGGTATATGTGGGCTTTGCACAGACAGGTCAAAGCTCCAGAGGTGAAATGGAGTCTAGGGTAGGATACTGGGCTCAAATTCATACCAATAACTTCATAACTAAATCCTTAGAAGCAGAATAGGTTTAAGTCCAACCCACAAGATATCCCTGTTCACAGAACACCCAGAGCCTGGTTATATGCCCATAAAATGGAAAACGGAAGCCAAAATGTATGTATTCAGCTATATGTACATATTCATAAAAGAGGACCAACAGTACTGCTCCCTTGAGCTAACTGTAGAGCCCCCTACGGATACTGAAGCTAATTTTTCTGGTTTCCATTTTAGAAAATGTTCTTATGTGTTTGGAGATGTTTGTGTGTTATTCAGAAAAGCCATTAATAGATCCAGAAACAAGGTTTGCATCCCCAGGAGGAATAAAGCCATCTTCTCATAATCTGGAAGATCTGATAGGATTTCCTGCAGACCCTTAAAATGCCTTCCTTTCTTGAGGTCCCTCAGGTGTCCATGGTAGTCCTTCAGAGAAGGAGTGAGGCAAACAGCTAAAGTCTGTAACAGCTTCAAACATTCATTTAATCCTCCTCTGTACTCAGTGCATCCAATTTGAGAATACTGAATGATTCTGAATATTACTTTAATATCTCAAAGGGGACACAGATAAAAGGCATCAGTAGAAATACATAGTTCCATTGAACCAGCCCTTTATCTCAGAGATTATGTTATTCATTGTATGACACTATCAGGGAACTGTTGTGGTTTGTCTGATCCAGTTGTGACTAGGTAGAGAACTTGTTTAGAAGGAAGGTGTTCTGGATGATGTATCAGCATATGAAATTCATCAACATGCAACTATATCTTACTGTATTTACCAGAATGTATGGTTACACTTATCAAAATGGATTTATCAGCAGTTTATCAAAATGTATAGCGTAGACCCTTCTTTTGCAGTGAGGCATTTCACGTCTCATAAATTCTAACAAGATTTGTTGCCCACAGGTTATGATTGCAACCACCTTTGTGCTGATAGCCTAACGGAAAAAAAATCCGAGGAAAGGTTACCCTTTTGCTTGGGGTTTGGGAAAGAAACATAGTTGCAAAGAATCTGAATAAGCAAGTATCACACAGTAAAGGCAATAAAGTGCAGCAAAAGTACAAGCAGAAACACTTCCAAGATATTTAAAGGATTAAATAGTTTATTTGTGTGTCTCAGAAGGTATAAAAGACATATCAGCTCTGAAATATTAGACTGACAAGCCAGTTTATTTCAGAACAATGGGGAAGGTTCAAGGCAGGAGCATGATAAAAAGTGATGTGTTCATACTCTTAGACAGAAAATGAGAAATATGATATAAACAATTTTCTGTTTCATAACTGTATCAGCCTCCCAAAAATTTACAGAACAAAATTGATACCTTTTGCAGATGCACTTCAGTTCTAAGTCACAAGTAAAACCAAAACCAGAAAAAGAGGTGAATTAAGCAAATATGATCAAAGTGTTTGTGGGTATGGTGGTTTTGCCACTTACTGCTAAGTTAGCAGTTATCTCATGAGTGGGCAGAAATGGACAGCTGGAGTAAAAACCTCTTAGAAGATTCCAGCTAAATTGGTCCCTTTCAGTTTGGGTGGAGTATTGTTAGGTGGCATTTGAGTGAATTTATACCTCAACAACCAATCAATGTGTAAACACTATAAATGATGAACTTACTTTGAAAGAACAAGTTAAAACATTATTTTCTGTCATTTATTTGTTTGCTTTTTCAGTGAGAAAGCTTTAATTTAAAAAGAATTAATTTGTGGTCTGATTGTGTAGCCAGTGTATTGAATTTAAATATCATTAGGTTAGAATTTACCCTGCTGAATTGGTAAATACAGTAATTTACCAACAATTAGCTACTTACTGATGTCTTTCAGATGCTGATCACTGTGAAACATAACCCTAGTGTCATGTCTGCAGAAGCAGTTCCTGCCATCTTCCCATTGCTGACTGTTTGGACCTCAAATATCATAGGCTCATTTCAGCAGTAAGTAAAGATCTGCCATTGTTGCCAAATTTACAGCTGTTTGGTGCCTGAATTACAATGATGCTGTTCAGTAATCTGACTAAAGCAAACTGGCAGAAAGCATGTTGTCACATCTCAGACCATCTAGAATTTTGCAGCTATCAAGAAATTGTCTATTCACAATACATTTAGCAAATAAAACCTTATCATAAACTATGTGTCATGGAACCTCATAGTTCGGAATTTGTCGGTGTTGTAACCATTTGAACTTGATCTACATCTTTCCTTGGCAGGGATCTAAAATCCATTGCTTGTCTGTATCTGGTTTATCATCTGTGCTATCTGAACTGATTGTTTGTACAGAGCACGATATGCCTTAGACTCCATAGGTCCAATAATCTGTCTGGCTTCCAAACAACATCATTTAATAACACTGAAGAAAAACAAGTATATTCCACAAAATAATGATTAAAATATTTAAATTCCTTATAGTAGTCAAGGAGGAAGTACACTCCTATGAAAAAAAAAAAAAAAAAAAAAAAAAAAAAAAAAAAGAGGTACACAGCTTAAAAAAATAAAGGACATAGTTTATTCTCAGCATGAAAACTCAGTAGTGTTGCCTTTCTGAATTAACGATTAGATTTCACAGGTTTCTAAATCCTTCACTTCAGGGGGTGTTGTATAAACTAAAGCATTAGTAATAAGAATGTAAAAGGATCTTTGTTGCTGTTTTTTCCTTTTCCTGCCTACCCCATCACCTTTGCTTGGTTATTCAACAGTACAATGCATCCTTATCCATTAGGAAAACACAAATTAAATGAAAGGCAAAACTCCAGTTCAGCTTCATCTGTGAAAGTAATGAACTCCACTAACATGGGCTTCATTGTTACTCCTTACACTAACACACATCTTATCACTTGCTATTGTCTAGATTTAAGCTCTTCCATGGATTCTGGAGGGACAGATCATCTGAAATTTTTATTCTCTAGACTACATAAAATTAGACAAGGGCCTTCGTCCTGAAAACTGTTAGGTGTAGGGAGTAAGCCTGGGTAGTATCAATAATTTTTAGAAAATTAACTTTCCAATTACATTACTAAGAGTTTACAGAAGCACATCCTAAGACCTTGCACACAGTGAATGGTTGTCAGTGCAAGCATACCCCTTTCAATGTGATTTGCTAATGAAAAGAGCTGCAGTGAATTGAACCAAGGTACTTTCCATTTGGAGTTTTGTAAATATGACTTTAGGATGCAATGATCTCATCTCTGGGAATTGGACTGACATCATCAATTCTATCATATAAACCAGCAGTCAAATGACAAGAGCTTCTCTACACATTGCCAGAGTTGGAACAGCATCAAACTAGTAATTTCATCACTAGGTTGCAACAACTATCTAACCACTGATAAATAGTCCAGCCATGACTTTTGGTTTAAAATATGCTCACTTTAAAATAGGGGTGAAGTTCATAATCCAATCATAAAAAGTTGAATTGATGTGTCAGATTAGAAGAACAACTTTGTTAGATCAGGACAGACATCTGTCTAGCTCACTGACCAGTCTCTAACAATAGCTACAAGTAGGTACTTTGGGAAAGATGATAAAACAAGGCAAGCACAGAAAGGTTTTTATGATGGTTATACCTTTATATAACTTTCATCAATCTGAGTCTTGGAGACTTTCAGAATGGAGGTCTTCCATGAATTCTTCCATTCATTTTGTCTAATTGATCTGAGTCCATTTATAATTTTAGCATCCATAATATCCTATGGCAATGAGTGCTACAATTTAATTATGTGTAACATGAAGAATACTTCCTTTTATTTTTTCTAAACCATTTGCCTGTTATTGTCATTTTGTTCCACCATGTCTTTGTGTTACAGGAAGCAGTGAATAGTTATTCCCTATTCACCATCTCTATGACTTCCACAGTTTTGACATGCTTCTCTCTCATTTCCCCATAATTATTTATTTTCCATTCTGAAGAATCTTAGTTTATTTAATCTCTCCCTGTGTGGAAACATTCCAAATCCTCAGTTATAGTTACAGTTGTTTTCCAATTTTACTGTTTTCCTTTGGGATAGAATCACACTACCTTATTTCCATTTAATTATTTACTGTTTTAATAATAATTCTTTCCCCTTTTTTTCTGTTTTGATCATTTCTGAACATTGAAAAAATGTTTTCAGAGAACTTTCCATAAAATGTACTTCCAGGATCACCTTTCTCGTGGTCATTTAAAATCTGTTATTATATTTGTCAACTTATGATTTGTTTCCTTTCACTATGATAGGTATGAATTTGCATTCACCGTGAATTTTTTTTGCCCTGTCTAATGCAGGTATTCTGTATCATAAGACCATTCTGCAACTTGTCCTTTTCAGTTCCTGTGCTGACTCTCATAATTTATTTTGTGCCATTTTGAGAGGTTTTGCCTCACTATTTACCTCTCAAACAGATCATTTAAGAATATGTTTAGTATTGTATGTCTAAACACAGATGACTGAAGGACTATTCTGTTACCTCCCTTAACATTCTTAATTGGAAATAAGACATAATCTAGTCTCTGAGCAACAGACAAAATTTATAGTGACCTATCTGTAGTTACTGTGGAGACTGAATTTTCCTTTTCTGAGAAAAGATGTCAGGAAATTGCACTTAGTATCTGTCAAATATCAGCTGGTTATGATTAGAAACTTTTATGTTTGGGTGAAAAATACCAAACTCAGGGAAGGTTTAGGTGGGGAATGGGAATTGAGGATTGCTTCATAAGAGATGACACCTTAGAAGAACAAAGTGGGTTTTAATATCTGTAACTGCCATGTTCTTAAAGGTGTCGTTTGTTAAAGTGTACATAAATAAAAAATGAGAATTTCAATGGACTACAATTCAATATGATTTATAGAAGAAAATACATCTGAATAGAAATTTGTAATAAAGATGTACTGCTTCTTAATCTAACATCCAACATAAAAGAAAGATAAACAAGTCAAGGTATTTATTCTTCATTTACTCTATTGAACCTCTGGAGCCTCATTATGGTTTTGTTTTGCCTCCTACACTCCAGTTATGCACCTAAACTTGGACATATTTGTTACACACGTGATTCAAAGTCTTGTTATGCAAGATAGAAATTCATTACAGGAATAGAACAGAATTGTTGACTTCAAGTCAACACTGAATTTTGAGATTAGAATAATAAAATAAAAATCCATGAGGCACATTCATTAGCTTTCTTCACAGATAAGGACTTGCTGACAGAGTAACATTCTTGTTAAATAAGCTGTCTGACAAATATAAGTCTGTTTCTGTTACTAGAGTAATCCTAATTTATTCAAGCATGTTTAATGTTCAGGTATTTCACAAATAATGGCAATAAATAATTTGTAAGCTAAAAGTGCTTTCTTTGATGCTGCATCCAGTATTTTTCTAGTCACTGTGTTTGGATTTCCTATCAGTTTGCTAGTCAACCAGTATCTGGGGCAATTTCCAGTTCTGCCCATTCCTTATTCCCTAAACAGTCCAGGCCAATATGGACAGAATCTTCTTTTTCATATTAGTGTAAATGAGAGTATGTAAAGATTACAGCCACAGGGTATTATTTCAGCTGCCTGGTTGGAAGACAGACTTACTTATGAAGAGTATAGTGAAAGGGGAAGCCTAAATTTTATGCTTTCAGTAAAACTTTAATCAGAATACACTCCAGCATTTATTAAACTTTCAGAATTCACGGTCTTTTGATTTATCAATCTATAGTCCATTGCATATGTGTGAAGAGCTATACAGACTCATGAAAAACTAAAGAATACGTGTTTTAAACACTGAATATACATATGGCTCTTCCTGAAATGAGAGTAAAGAAAGAGGAAAAAAAGGAAGATGAAGGAAGAGGATAAAGAAGCACTAGGAAACGGCATAATTTGCTGAAAGCTTTATGCTGTCTCAGTCACAGATTCCTGAGCTTGTCTGTAAAAATTCCACATTTAGAAAACCAGCTGAACCTTCTTCTAGAAGCAATTACTGTATCTTGCAGTTACCTCTTATATTATTATTTACACTATAATTATAAGAAAGGGTTATTTCTTTGTGAAAATCTAGATCAAGGTTTAATAACTCGGTTTCATTTCTTGAATTTCAGTGAGGTTTCTGAAAGGACTAGCTAATATAAATGAACTCAAACATAATATGTTCTTCCCTTGAGACAACCCATGTTCATTTAAGAAAGGCTTAAGTCCCCAGCCATGCATCTTGGGAGTCTTGTTTGCCTTTCATTTAGCACAGGCTGCCAGGCTGCCTTGCACAGCCTTTGGAAAGGCAGAAAATAGGTATGTATACTGCATTCAGAAGCAAAACAGAAAAGAAAAAAACAAAATCTTGATTCATACCAGGGAACAGTTTTGGAGATCTGCAAGTATTCACATATATTTATCCCTCAGAAAAGAATACAGAATTCCCAAAGTTTATACAAAGGAATGTTTTCTATCCCAGTTACATGTCCAGGCAACTCAGTAGTTCACTGTCTGCAGTAAATAGAATCTAAAACTGAGTAATTTTGCCCTTGTTCTGGTTACTAGTAGTTTTGGAGGTTATCAACTAACTTCAGAGATTTCTAGTTTCCTTAATGTCATCTGACATCCATGATTGCGCTGGCCTGGGCTGTAAAGCTACTCCTTTGACCTGCTTGTATTTATTGGTGGGACTAATGTCCAGTTCCAAGTTTTAAACTGTATTTGTATTTTTTTCACTCACAGGATGCTAAAGTACAACTTTTTATTGAACAATTTTTTACATAACTTAATAGTGTCACATTGAAACATTAGATGAAAAAAAGCATGTTTTCAGATGAAAGGATAATAGAAACAGTATAACAGATGCTCTCTGATAACCCCTCTTCCTTCCCAAAGGGGAAGAGAAAGGGAATAAGGGAGAGACAGTTATTGATTAGAAAACTAAACCAGCTTTAATAAAATAATAAAATAGAATATATACAAATATATACAAAACCAGTATGGAACCTCTCCCTCTGCCCCACAGCAATTAGATCTGTCACCACTGATGTTGTGGAGCAGGTACCAGGAAAGTCCCAGACTGGTCTCAGGGGGAAATGTGAGCTGGATTCTGGAACTGGATTCAGGAACATAATGGATTGGGATCGAAGGCAGAATGGACAGAGCACCCCTCAGACACTGGCCATTGAAGAAGAGATCCTGACTTTCTTGATCCCTCAGCTTTATACCGAATGTGACATATATGAGATGGAGTCCCTCACTGGTCATTTTGGGGTCACCTGTCCTGTCCACTTCTCCCTGAAGGTGCAGCCTTCTACTTTCTGCACCCACAACATGGTACACAAGATCCAGCAGTGGCCTTGGTCTGGACACAGATCCTTGGTAGTAACTCTAAACATTGGGTGTTATCATTGATAGAAGCAGAGACTGCTTGTGAAAACATGCTGCTAACTTCAGACAGTGCAGTTAGTTAGAAGAGACTGAACTAAAATCACTGAACAGAATCCATTCTGTTCTAGCTCAAACCAGGACAGGTGTTCAGTATATCCCATCCAAGGATGTGGCTATGGTAGAAGTGTGTATGAACAATACAATATTCAGGTCTGGATGAAGAGGAAAGCTGCTCTAAAATAATTTCTTTAACCCCCAGAATCAGTGACATTTCTTTAGCATGTTTTTTTTTGCTTTTTGCTAATCAGTTTCTGCATCAATAATGCTTTCTGCTTTGTTCTGCTATAAATCCTGGAGTTTCTAGAATGCCCTGTGTCTTTGTGCTTAGATGTGGGCAAGTATGCATGTGACTTAGAAAATTATACCCCAGCCCAGCACCACTGTATAATTCCTGGAAAGGAAGCTCCTTACACCATGTTCTGTCACAGCTCAAGAATGTGACTACTTGTGCTCTTATTTGCCTCAATAAAACAAGAAAAAAACAACCAAACAACCAAAACAACTTTACAAAGCTTGCAGAAAAGAAAGATGGTTGTTTAGAAAAAAAAAAATTCTTTACTGACCTTAGAAAGCTACTCAAAACTCATTGTAGTAGAAACCTTTTGCCTGCAGAAAATTCAGACTCTTTGGATGAGGACTGTAAATTAAATAAAAGGCATCAATCAAGTTATGGGCAAACATCTCTTCTGAATCTACCTGTCTCAGATGAAAACATTAATGGCCCCAACTGTACCACCTAGCTGTTTATGGCTTGGCTGCCAAAAGGCTTTTGCATTCATTTTCTAATCTTTTTTCAGGCAAGATCTACAGGATAATCAGAGACAGTGGCAATACAAGACTGTATACCAGCCCAGACACTTTTGCCTGAAGTGAATTGCTGACAGGATTCCCCCCGCAGAAGGATTGTGGGGTCAGCAACCTCCAACACACAGGAACAACCAACCTGGGACTGACGTTTTTAACCACCTAAACTAAAGTTCACCATTGCCTAATTTGTTAGCTTTGTAATGCTGCCTTTTCTCTTTTCTGTACTTTGTGGCCTGAGCTACATTATGTTTGTTTCAGATGTGATGCAAATATAGTGGAATAAAATGTACTTGATTGTGGGCATTAACAAATTAGGTGGTGATGAGTAATCTGTGCTTTCCGATTCTCACTGAGAACAGTTCTGAAACACTGCTAAACAGGTGTGTCAAGCAGAAAATAAGCAATATCAAAGTGGCATATCAAACAATAATTATCTTGCAATTTGATTAAAATAAATTTCAACTGCCATTTGCTCCTCCTCCAGATTTCTCAATATCATCTCTAAGGTTAAGTCTATGATCCTCTCTTCTAATTTAAGATGGATAGATTATGACAACTGGCATTTATTAAACTCCTCTTTCCTTATGTGTATCTGAATATTGGAAGTGTTTAAGTACATATCAGATACACACTTTCATATATAAAAGTGTTTTATCTGTTTATTTCTCTTGTGTGCTACTCATGTTTTTATTATAAAGAGTAAGATATCAGGCAGTTATCAAATCTTTCCACACATTTCACTGAAATACCAGTGAAAATTAAGTCTGATGTATCACCTCTTAAAAACTCTTCACTCAGTTAAGTTGAGTTAATGCTTTATGTTTATGGAAGATATCACACAATATTTAGTGTGCAATGCAGCACATGCTGCCATTGGTATATAGTATATGTGACCATGCAGTTGTACTATTTTTAGTGACTTTAGAAACTCGAAGAGAATTACACAGAGGAAAAAAAAAAGCAGAAAGTTAGTTAAATGCATTGAATTAATGAAAATGTTAAGTATAAGGGTCTATCTTTGATTCAGTTATTTGGTTTGTTTGGCGTTTCACATAGAAAGAAAATATCACATCAGAGTTAAGTAAGTCAGACGGCACTCTTACAAGATGCCATACACATCCCTGCCAAGGTCAGCAACCTAAACAAATTAAGCCCCAAAATACAATCTACAAAACTCTAATCAATGTCAACTAAGTTTAACAAAGCAGACAATTTTTTTTGTAATTTTTTTTCTGTCTAATTGAGGATTGATTTGTGTTACAGAGTATTTTCCAATGGACAGAAAAAACCACTATGTTGATTTGTCACTGCATCATATCGTTTCTAAATATATTAGATGTGTGGTTGTTACTTTGCGCCTGTAGCAGGCCTTTCACTGTGGAGCCAGTTTCTGGCAATCTTCCATTGTGCTATGTGAGCTGGAGTTGCCTTTGACCTCTGAAGAAAAGGTAGAAGTTTCCAAAGCTTCAGAAAAGTATTGTCAGTAAGATGGACACTGGGCACAGCCTTTCTCTAACTCTACACTTTGTTCAGTGGCTGAAACTCTCATATGGAGGGACTCACAGCATACAAATATATCACCTTGGGGTTTCCCAATCCTGAGTTCCTTTTGATGGAATACCTACCTTTGCTCAGCAGCCTGGAAGTTAGAGCACTCACACAGGAAATGTAAAACCTTGGCCATCACCCTTGTTCTAGGAGATGCTGAAACCACACCTGTCATGTGTCAGAGGCTGAGGAGCACCTGACTCCTGGATCATCTACTGTGCAGATGAAGTTGGACCATGGTGCAGAAAAGACTGCAAAAAATTCACAGAGCTAGGATGATAAAAACTTAAGGGGAACGGGGAAATGTGTATTCCCAATACTGTTTGTTCTTTTTATCCTCTGTCTCTTAAATGGGTATTGCATCAACAGACCTCAGATCAGGAGCCAGAATGAAAAGCAAGGTCTGAAAGAGACTGTAGACATAGGTGTCCTCTTGTTTGCCCTCTCAGGCTATTACACGCTGTAAGGCACTAAATGTGGACAAACTGAGTATAGACAAAAGCATAAGGGTTCTGTTCCAGCCCAGAAGCTCTAACAGTGGTTGTGAGTGAGGGAAATCTCAGCAGTATGAGAGGTCATTTCTGGTCCAGGCATATTCACCCCCGAAATCCAAACTGTAGATAGGTGAAATCGATTTTGGCCACTGTGACAATAGTCCAGATTAATTTATCCATGAACTGTCACATTTCATAAACTATGTGTAATAGTGTTGGACTTCATGGGAAAAATGTGAAAACAGATGTAAAAAATGCAGTTTATTACAGATATGAGCCTATTAAATTGAATGATATTAAGTGGTGAAATAAATTATTAAGAAGAAATCAAAACTAACAGACAATTTCAGTCATTCTCTTGGGGAGAAATCTATTTTCTGCTCAGCAATGGTGAGACTTGATCCATTTAATGCTGTTTGAAATGTAAAAGCACTCATACTAGATCATGTTGTATGAACTGTGTGCTTTAACACTGCATTAAAAAATAAATCTTACAGTGCTGTGCAAGAAGAACACACACAGACTTTTCTCCTTTGGGAAAGTTCAACACACCTTTGTATAAAGAACTGGTTTTATCACCTCAGAAAACTCTTCTAAAGCTAGTCACAGTTGTTAAGATCTCACACAAATACTTAGGTTGTCTTTGTCTTCATTAACAAGCAAAGAGTTGCTCCTACTTAGCATTCAGAACCAACTCCAACACTTTAGTGAATAGATTATTAATGAAGATAAAGAGGGAGAAAGAAGATTTCCATCCTTTAAGAGACTGTTTAGATATTAAGAGATTAATAGCAGTCACTGTAGGATCTGAACCAAGAATGAATCTTAAAAAAAATCCTAGGTGATAATGGCACAAAGAAGTCATAGCCAGATTTAAATAAAAATGTTTTAGAGTCCTATGGGCAGCCCCAGGTCCTAAGATCCAAGAACCCTCCCATTTTAAATCCAGGTCTGTATCTTTTACAAACACAGACTAATGGAGCAACTTTCAGTTTAATGCAGTCAAACCAATCTCAGAACCCACATTTTAATTTATTTTTTAAAAAATTGTTTTGCTTGTTCATTTTGTTTTGTTTTGTCAAACATAAATGAGGTTTATATAATTGTATGTGCTGAGGTGACTCTGCATATAGTTTCTGAATCTTCCCTAATAACTGGAAAGTCCTGTCTGGTTTCTATTACATTTGGCAAAATGGTAGATATCTGAAAAATAATTAAGCTCTAAGTTATATGCAAATAAATGAACAGTGAGAGGAGAGGAAGTCTGTTAATTAAAGTCTGTGGTAGATATTTATACACTATTAGAATGTGCAAGAAAAAAAAAAGCCTGGAGCCTGGCATAAAAAACTTCATTTGGACAGCACAGTTTGTGAAAAGCAGTGCTTCAAGTTCTTACATTTGGCCAAAGTCAGTCAAGTACAAGGCACAAATTTACAGGAAACCAAGTTTATTAGCTTCAGTGTTTAGGAAGGTATTTGGTTTACTTAATAAGTAATTTATTCCTTCATTTTTTTTCAGTCTGATGTGCCTCTGCTTTTGGCTGGATTTGGGAGCAGAAATGCAGTAACACTGTGAGAAATGCCAAGATATTTCTGAGCCAGTTTAAAGCAGAAAGTCTGGGAAGTCATGTGAAAATAAATTTGTTATGAGATTTGAAGCCCAGATTCTAAATCAAATAGGTCTTCATAATAAGCATCCATTATAGTGTGTCTTGTTCTAGTCTTTGGCTTGTTTCTAGATGGCTATCACCTAAGTGTAAGTCTTGTTAATTCTAATTACCTAGTCTAAGACACCTTTCTGTGATACATCATTTGGAAAGAAACTCCTTATTTGCAGGGCTTAAATCACTCTGTTCCTTCTTCACATCTTTGATTGAGAAAAGCCTTTTCCTGGTTGCTAGACCAGAATCTCTGCTAACTGTGCAACTATGTGCGAGAGTGTCTGCAAGAAAACCATACAGTCGTGCATATACAATCTAGGCTTCATGAATGAATCTAGGCTTTCATCTATGAAATTATGGAGCCCTTTCCAAATACTTATGTCCAAGGAAGCCAACATCACTGAAGACCAACCACAAGATTGATTGTAGTTTATGACTGTGTCAACATTTCAAATGTATGACTGGGACTGACAATATTTTTGTCCTTTACCCTCTGATTTTCTGCAATGCACAATAAATTAAATTTTAACGTTTCTGGCTTGCAAATGGTAGCCTCAGTAGCTACCATTTAAGCTTAAGAATATTTTCAGTGGGATTTCCTAAAAGGCTTCATAGAAAAAAAGGCTTATTGTTTGAAGCTCAATTCCTCTTTTGCTTAAGGCTGATCAAAATAGTTTATAGAGATTTTCATAAGCTTTTTGCTTACACTGTGTATTATTTGGCTTAGTGATCACAACTGAAAAGCATGATTTTAATAAAGAAGTTGAATAAGTAGATTAAAGCTGCAGAGGCTGTCTGATTCCAATGGTAAACAAAGTAAACTAGTTTAATCAAGGCAAGATAGGTTATATATAGCAGGTGTATTATCATGATTTCATTCGCTTATCTCTTTACATTCATATTTAAAGTAGTCAACATGTCACAGATGTTAAAGATTACTTTTTAAGTACCAGCTGAGCTCCTTGATATGTTTTCATAATTTCTTCTGATAAACAAAGGAGAGTTGTTGCTGTAAACTCTAATTCTAATTAGGATCCCCCAAACACACAGGCATCAATAATTTGTTTACAAGCCTCCCTATAAGGAAAGACTGAGCTAATCACTTTCAGTATACACCTTATGCAAGGACAAATCCATACCTATGCTAACTGCAGATTGATTTTGACTCAACTATTTAGCATTAGGTAAAAGAAGTGGTAGGAAAGAGACGCAATACTAGTATCTCAGGCAACATATACAGAGAGGCACATAAGTGCAGGGTTAATGGATTCCCAGGCTTGGAATTGCGAAGGAATTTTGCACAGCGGTGTAGTGGCCACAGACTGATGAGGGTTTGGGGGGTTTTCTGGCTTTGTTGAAATCATGTGGGTGTATTCCACACAATCATATTGCTGCAACTGCTGGAGCAAAGGTGCTGGTTCTCTTTGTCCCTGCTACTGTGGCTTGATTCAGGCCTTCAGGAGGTTGCTCTCTCTGAACCACCTTTGCTTCTTGGAAATCTCCAGCACGTATAAGATGTGTGACAGCATTAGTGTGGGCACGATTACTGGCAACTTTGATACTAATCAACAAACAATCATACATACCAACTGAACATCAGTACCATCCTTCTGGTGAAGGAACTGTCATTCTCACTGGGCAATTTACATGTAAAGGAACCCTGCTGTTTTCCTGGAGCATTTCAAGCTTCTCCAAGCTATTTCCCTAATGAAGAGTTTAAAAACATTTGACCCCTGGCCACAGATCTGGGTTATGTCACTGACACTGCAGTCCTAAATGTTTGGAAGTGAGCAACGTAGAGCTCTCTGGTGGTAAAAAAGTCCCCATAAAGCAAGATCTATTTAATTTCTTCTTGCCGTTACAACAATATTTATGCAGATACAGTGTTATATTGTGATATATATATATTCTTTTTTTTTTTTTTTAATATTTTTCCAGATGAACATGTAATCTCAGAAATCCTCGGGTTGCTTGGGATGCAGGTAACCATGGTTACTGTTGTTGCCTAGCAACACCTGCTTGCTGAGCTGCTTCTGCCACTTCTGCGCAGCAGAGCCCCATTGAGCTGCTGCCCTAGACCAGCTCCCTTGACACAGGACAAGTTGTTTTGAGCTTATCCTGCAGTCCAGGAGATTAGAAATGGAGTTAGTATTTTCATCTGAAAAAAAGAAAGAAGGCCAAACTCTGGTCTCACTTATAGCAACATAAACCCTGTTGTGGCTTAAGGCAGGATCTGACTCACTGTTGATGTAAATCCTCAGTTGTGTTGTAAGACACTAGTTTGCACAAAAGTTCATTTAGGGCAAGATTAAGGGTATCAACTAGTTTCTTGGCCCAGAACAAGTCCTAATAAACTATTTAGTAACTCGGGTCTGGCTCCTTTACTGGATGAAATTAAGCATTACTTAATTTTAAAACAAATAATGCTCATCTATGCAATTTCAGAAAGAGAAAATGCATTTATTTTATAAATAAAATTTTAAAGTACACTTACAAAAAGGCAACGAGTCAGATTCTCCCAATTATGTCAATTTAATCTGAGTTAATTGTAAATTACAAACAATACATTTTTCTGGAATTGGTTATGAAGGGCTTCTTAGATGCTGCTATGTTGTGTGTCATGACTCACCAGCATCCAGTATTGGTATGCAAAGGTCTGAGAGCCTTGGGCTCTGTGTTTCAGAGCACTTTTCTAAGAACTATGATTTGCAACTGCTTTTCACCTGAGCACTCAGTATGGTATTTGTGGTCTAGCTGGATTGCTTACACAAACAGGAGGACAAACTGCTTGTGTAAGTCAGGCACTTTTGGTGCAATCTTGACTGTCTGTAAATAGGGATGCCCTTGTCTTCCTCCTCAGCCTACACCTCTGCAGCATTCAACAAACTCATTGTCTTGCAGTAGGAGCAGACAAATGAAAATAGTTTCTATGCTTACAGTCCTGAGTTTGTCCTTTCAAGCGATGTTCTGCTAAACAACAACTCCTTTAGTAGCTTCCTTTCTGGAATATTGATCAGATTTCTGCCTCTGGTACCTACATACACGCAGTCCAGTTTATGTGCTTTTGCATTAAGTTCTTGAAAGCACTTACTGTTGTCCTTTGGTTAATTTTGGTTCATGACTTTCTTGAAGCCCACAGGTGGTGTCTCTTATGCTACATCTTCTGGAGTAATAAACTCAGTCATCTGTGGTGCTAGATCATTAACCTGGTCCCTGCTTCAGGCTGGATCAGCTCAAACTCCTCTCAGCAGTTCTTAGGCACTACATGCAAATTAGTTCAGAATACAGGCTATTTTCTCTAGGAAGTTTGGAAGCAGCTACTGTGCTTTGGCGAGACAGAATGATCAGTAGATCAGACTAGGACATTCTGGTCTGGTTGGTTTCAGTGTTAGAAGGAAGTTCTGAGTGTGCTTAATCTCTGTAAAGTGGTGTAGTCTTTTAATGAGTTTATTCTAGCAAGTTTCTTACTTGCCACGCCTGCTCACTTTTTGCAGACATACAGGATTCTTGTTCTGGTATGTTTCCTAAGCCTTTGCATACATTTCCTCTGTCAGCAGATTTCTTCAACTGTGAACAGTGAACGCTTACAGTGAACAATAATGTTTGAAGGTGCTTTCCCATTCCTATGGGGATGGTAGACTAGAACGGACCACCTAGATACACTGAGTGATGTTAATATGCATTTATCTGTTAATTCTTGTGATGTAATTAGACTTTTATCAGTAGGGAGCTTGTAAAGTGCATAGCAAATAGTCTTATAATTCAAGACTGCAAATTAGCTCCACAGTTCAGTAAGTAAGGAAATAGCAATGACCTTAGCCAAACAAGGGGCCTGTGTTGCCTAATGTGGTGCTGGTGTCCTTGTACAGTGAGAAAAGAAGGGACATCTTGCTCACTTGGAATCTTGTCCAGAATGTTTGTAAGTAGTGCATTTCTCCTTTATTTCTGTGTCTTTTCCAGAGTCTATTGAAACTTTCATATGCTTTAATTTTTATCTTCTTTTTCCATTGTAATTACATGTCAGGACTACTTTAAAAATGTATCTCTTCTCTTCTCTTCTCTTCTCTTCTCTTCTCTTCTCTTCTCTTCTCTTCTCTTCTCTTCTCTTCTTTCGCTTAGCACTAGAGTGGGGTTTTTTTACATTCTATTCCTTGTAAAAGGCTTCCTGATTGAATAGAATTTGGGGTTCTTTTTGTGTTAATTTAGGATAATAATTCCCCTTGCCCCATTTGCAGCCCACATACTGATGCAACTTCCCCTTGTTTTGTTCCCATGATAAGTATTGCCACAGTACTTTAATAAAATGATGTAGGACTCTGTTTACAAAAGAGTGCTTCTGTGGTATCTTACTGCTTTCACAGGAAGCTTAACAGCTTGCAGAACAGTAAGTGGCAAATATTTAGTGCAACATTATGCCAGCTTGAGGACAAACTGTTCCTCTCAGGAATGTTTTCAGGCTTAAATGAGAGGAAAATCCCCCTTGCAGAATGTGAATTCTTGGAGGGGGCAGGGACTGACTGCCACTTCTTTGCCTTGCCAGCATCTCCAGTTCTCAAGCACCTTCCAAAGCTTTTTTAGATCAGCTGTAGCGTAGGCTCAGCAGCAGGGAGTGATAAAGCTGTGACTGGCTTTTTCAGAGAAGTGAGGATTCCTCTCTCATGGATGAGGCAGGACATCTTCCAGCCTGCCTCAGACCACAAACATTGTTGGCTTGTGCCCAAAGATGCTGGGAGGGTACTGGGGAGAGAGACGTAAGATCATGACAAACCTATTAATGTGAGTAAGCAAAAAGTAGCAGCATAGCTGAAAACAATGTGAAACAGAACAATTCAGAACTTGAACAGTGATGAGTCAGACTGAAAAATGTGGCACTTCAGACAGGGATGCAAGTCATCTATCAATAAGATAAGTGGATTATTAATGAATTAATGATTAGTTTGACTAAACAGTGAAAGGAGCTGAATTTAATACTGTTCTCTCCATTAATCCTCCTAAGCAGTAAAAAATCTTTGGCAAGTGGGCTCTGCCCATCAGCAGTATTCTTCATCTCTGGACCTCAACCTTAGGTTAAAATGTTCTGCTGGCTTTCTCTGACTATTGGGTCTTGGAGACATCAAAGGGAAGCTGTGTGGCTGTTACTTGTAACTGGATCCAGGACTTCCAGATGAGTGGCTGAGCTATACAGTGTGCTGAAACTTGAAGGCACAAGAAAATGCATTGTGTGCTTTCTATTTAATATGCAATCTTTGAGACAAGGCAGCACTCAGAGTTCTAAAGCTGACAGGATGCTCAGCTGATGCTGTGAATTTACCATAGGTAAAGTACAGCAACCTGCAACTCATGGCTTTCAAACTCCCAACAGAGCCCTGCAGACTTTGTAAAGTCCAAGTGAATTTCAGTCCTGGACAACCCAGTCCTTCAGCTCAGCAACATGGTCTAATAGGGGGAGGGGGGGGGAGAGAGCAATATGATTTAAAACACATCAGTTAAAACCTGTGATCTGATAAAGAAATGTCATTCTTCACTGTAGTAAGGACTGTCTTTAGCAAATAATAGGAAATATAGACTGGCCAGGAATCTTTCTAGGAGACAAAAGAGGGCAACAGCTTCTAGATCACAAGACCTGAAGTCATAGAGTTCAGCATGTAGCAAAGAACACTTTTACTTTCATGATAAAGTGAATTATTGTGTTTTGGTATTTTTCATTAAAAAGTAATTTTTCTATGTAACCTTCAGATTTTGTGGAAACTGTGTTTGCCAGAAACAAAGTCCAGAAAAGCTGTTTTAACAAAATTCCTCCTTCATATGTATGAATAGGCTTCAGCTATGTCTGATCAAGGGGTCAGGAATGTTCCCTGGGAGTACCCACAGCCCAGGTTTGTTGTACTGCTTGGTGTGTAGAAGGACCTTATTCTGTCTCAGGTGCCCAGGTTGCCTTCAGATGGAGGCTGGAGGGAGCTGAGGTATTCCGAGGTTTCAGCTGAGTAATGACTTAGACAGGGTCAGATCTGCTATCTGTAAAGTGTCCCACAGTTTTAACAGCCAAAAAGCACTACTTGGTGATTTGACCCCGAATTGCAAACTTGGTAAGCAAATTGCCTTTGCAAACATGCAACAGCAGAAGACTTTCTACAGAAGACACACCGGCCAGGGATAGGGTGAGAAGATTAATTTACATAAGAATGCTCAGAAACAGACATTTCAATGCTCCAAAATTTTTACTTCCACAGAACTAAATATGTTTAATTTTTTCCATGAAAAGCAGCCATTTTTCTGCAGAATACATTAGTCATTTTATCTTCTGTGATTCAAAACTGACAGGTAAAATTGTTTAGACAGGTGAATTTTTCATGCCCTGGACAAGGAAGAACTAAATAGAAGATCCTCCTGATACTTCTGGAACTAAACTGTGGACATGGAGTTTGGCAAGCTTTTGAGGGATTATTTGAAAAGTCCATAAGATACTTTAAATCATTTGGAAATCCTTCTTCAAATGGAAATCCTTCCTTAGTAAAGAAAATGAAAGAGCATGGATGATGAAATATTCGCTTTACATGTAAGAGGATATAGAGAAATGTAAAGAAAATATTACATTGTGATGTATGATCCAGATTTCATGTGGTTTTCCAGCACCAAAAACTGTTTAAAGCTTTGTTGTGTGGGTTTGTTTGTTTGTTTGTTTTGTTTGTTTGTTTGTTTTGTTTTGTTTTGTTTTGTTTTGTTTGTTTGTTTTGTTTTGTTTTGTTTTCAGGTGATTAAATTTTGGCTGTGTTGAGTGATAGGAAACATCACAATGAAGACATATGATATGGGCTGTATTTGCCCCTTCTTTCCTTGGCAGTATTTAGTCATTATTCATAAAAAGAAAAGACAGGACTTGAAAATTAAAAACTAGGTTTACGACATTCATTATGAGAAAGTAAAGATTACAAAGATGGTAGCTTTGATTACAATACTATGCCTCCGTAAATTAATATTAAAAGCCTGAAGCTTCATTAAGTACAAAAATGTCAAAGATGGAGACATTTTCATAACGTTTTTTTGCCCACTAAAAACTAACGATATTTTTTATTTTCATAATTAATTTCTAACAATGCTTCTTTCTATGTGGCAATTTTGCAATGGCTGCAGCAACTCATGCAACAAAATGAGAACAAATACAGCAGTAATTTTCTTTTTTTTTTCTTTAGTATCTTCTTTTATAAGCAGTATCCATATTCCTGCATCCTAGATACACTTATGCATGACAATTAGACTCCGAAGCAGAACTGCAGGAAGCAGCAGTAGTCTGATAGCAGCAAATGTCAGTAAGTTTTTGTGCTGTGTTGTTTTTTTCTCATTTTTATTAGAAACACTTGTGTGAACATTCTACTTCTGTCACTCGTCTCCCATGTAAAATTATCAGAAATGTGTGTGAAAATAGTATTTTTCATGACAGTCTACTGCAATATCACATACACCTTTATGAGGTTCATGGGAAAAGTACTCCTTTATGCTGTAGTATTATGGTAGATTTCAACTAGTTAGTAGCAACTAACAGATGTTTTATTGCTCTTTAAAGATGAAAATAGTTTAATGAATGCAAAAGAGTGGTGATGTTATTAATAATTCTTAAAAAATTAAAAGACTATTTTCATGCAAATGTTTATTTTCATAAAAATGAAAGTAATCATAATATTATGATTATTATTAATAATAAACCAACCCCTCCTTGTAACTACACCATAAAAAGAGAATTCTTTTCTCAATAAATGTTTCTACAAAGCAACAGAGGTTCCCCGAAAGGACCATATTCAGTGCACAGAAGTGTATTTGATTCAGATAAGCAAAAAATACTTTTTACTAATTGTAATTTCTTGAACAGGTTAATTAGAGGTGTCTCTTGTGTGCTGTGAGTTCCCCGTCCCATAAACTAATACATCAATGAGAGAGTATAAGAGTATAGGCAATCTACATCAAGGCACTTCTGATAAAACTCCTGATTTTAGTGGGGTAAAGGCATTTCAGTAGCATGAAGGGCTTTTGGAAAGTAGGGCTCCCATAGGAATCCACAGTATTGCCTTTTAAATTTTGATATTGCAACTATTTATTAACTCCAGGCACAGGATGTCTGGTGCAAGCCTTAACAAAGTCTCAAGGCAGTACAGTGAAAAATCTGTTTTCCTAAATATTCATAAAATAATTTAATATAAAAGCCCATCAGCCAAAAGTTTGTATCATAATACAACTTTATAAGTCTCAAATATTTCCTGTGTTCCATGGTAGCATCGAATCTTCTTGACTGAATAGATTCACAGGTTAATGACCTCTAAGAAAGCTTTGTTTTTTATCACGTTCCTGGAGTATTTGGTTTCTTTTATGTTCTCACTTTAGGCTTAGTTATGAGTCTGAAAAGAGGATCTGAAATGAAGAACATCTGCCTGAAGGCAGCCAAGCACAAACTGCAGGCAAACCCAGAAAAACAGGCTAAAGATACAGAGAGATTGAAATAGAAGTAACCATGACAGATGAGTCACCCAGTTCAATAAAGAGCAAACCTGAGATCGAGACCATATTAGCTGTCCATAAATTAAAACAGAATGAATAAACCCCTTCAGAACAATGCAAAAAAGCTTTCAGGTCTAGTCATCGGTGTGTTGGAAAAGATGCTTTTAAACAGGAATTAAACATAAATGGCAAGTATCAAGGCTTCTTAAATTGCCAGAAAGAAAACAATGTATTTTCAGTCCTTGGAGCAATTGAGTTGCAGGGACACAGTGTTCTTCAAGGGTGTTCACCCTGCCCCTAGAATTTCATTGTAACTATAAACAAAAGAGCTGAAACAGGCTGAGCAAACAAAACTAGAAACAGTTTATTCTCTTAAAATACAAATGCAAGTTAAAACACACTGAGGAAATAATTTTGTTTCATTTGTTCTCTGCTCTTCTGCCATTGCCTAGTAACATTTTCAAATAGTGCTGTCTACCAGTTGAAATCTGAGTTAGTCGGAGCAATGACTTTCTCCTCTCAGAGAAAATATTGGCTTTTTGGTGAAAAATTGGATGCTGAAGGTCCAAGCCTGACATCATCAATTTTCAACCTCAAACTATGTTTTGTTTTGGTTTTTGTGTGTGTGCGTGTGGAATGTTACTTTCATGCCTTGTGGGAACTGCAGCTCAATTGCTCATATCTCATTTTCTTTCATGATTTCTAGTGAAAATGCAATATCTCACATGAAAAATGATCACATTTCAGTGTTTAGTAGAAACAATTTTCTTTTATAAACCAACCAAACACTGAAAACTTTTGTGAAACTTTTCACAAGGCAATGTATGTTGGAATTCAAGTTTGTGACATGAAAAGCAGAGACTGCCTCTGCTAGCCACTTGCAAAGCTGTGATAAAAGACACTAAAATTCACCTGACTTTGATATCAGTTCATATAAACTCACATATTAAAAAAAAAAAAAACAAAAAACAAAAAAAACCCCCAAAAACTATGACAAAAATAGAATTTAAGATGAAGGGTCAAACTGTACAGGAGCTAGGGTTCACCACACCTACAGCTGCCTCTGAAACCTTAAGATAGCTACATGGGAATCCATTTCCTCTATTAAATGTAAGAGACTAAAAGGGGGAAGAATAGGATGCGATTACATAAAGATGGTATTAAAATGTAATTGCATGACAGAACAGTGTAAGTGTTGTCAGGAAATAATTTATCTGATGTTTCCTAACTTCCAGTGTCAGACCACAGTTCCTCAGCTTTCATTCCTTGATGGATGGTCACACACCAGCTGTGGTCTCACACTTGTATGGCTATGATAGTAAATGACAGCAAAAGAACTTGAAACTTAAGTAAAATTCATTTTTCATGTTAGTTTTCAAGTTAATTCCTTAGGTTTGAAAAGGTGACTGAAAACTTTTGTTATGTGGAACTGTAAGAATCTCCAACATCAGATTAAGCCCTTAGTTGTTTTTGTCAAAGATTGACAGAGATGACTTAAGGACAACAGAATTCTGTTATTTTTTGTGTGAATTTGAGTTCATGTGCTAGTACTTAAATGCCCTTCTGAAGGAGGAATAACAAACACAGTGATTTCTCTGTGGAGTGAATTTATGCTCTGTGTGGGACTTTCTGATCGAGAATGGATAGCTGTTGCCTTCTTTCAAAGCATTGCATGAAAAGTTCTTGCTCATTTTAGCATATGTTTTCCATTGCAGCTACTCAGGGTTGGAGGTCCTTGTGTTTGCTGTGTAGTTGTGGTAGGAACCATTATCTTGTTCAGGTGCTGAATGCAGACTGTTCACTGAGAGAAGTGAGACCTGCTTCTCATTTTTAGGTGTAAAAAAATGCCCAAGCCTGTAGGAAGTGGCTCAGCTCTCTTTCACCAGAATTCAGTGATGACTCCTACCTTACTATATTTATGTGTTTAGTTATTTTAGTATTGCCAAATATCAAAGATTAGGTGGAAGAGGTAGTGTGATAAGAATTTCTCAGAGGAGATATTATACTGTTTTGCAAAAGCTATGAAACCACAACTGCCTCATGCAGCAGTATCTCATTGTCAAAACAATTACAGGTTACTGCAATAGCTAAAAAAAGTTATAAGAAAAAGGAAACCTTGAAAACCTACAGTTATTTCTGCTAAATTCTTTTAAAGATGTTGTGGTGTAGCTATGCAAAGGACTCCTCAACTCTCCATATGGATGCTGAGTCATTCTGATGTCAACTGCCCAAAGCCTGCAGGAAATTGCGGGTGTGTTGTTGTTGAGTCATAGTGGCATGTACATCCTGTTAACTTCAGCTGGCACTTAGGAAAGATGGATGTGCATCTCTAACTCCTCACATGTCTTTTTGTCTCTCATGGGTTGGGAGGACTACAGTCTACTTTGGAGATGTCCTAAAGGATACTAAGAATACCCTCAGATGATGTTTATTTCCTGGTTGCTTCCTGAGCTCTTAAAATGGAATGATAGGTGAGAATAAATAATTATATAGAATGGGTCATTAATGACCTTTTAAACTATTCTGGTATTTCTATTAAAAAATCCTTTTCCTTGCTGCAGTAATGGAAAGAGAAGAAGCAGGGTCAGAACTCTGTGTGTCTGTAACACGTGGTGTGAACAGCACCACTTGTTAATGTACCACTGAAGGCACCGGACAAGACAGCCTCCATTCCCATTATACAACACTGGTATTAGTTGTTTATACTTCTCTGAAGCACTGAGTTTAAGCCAAAACTTTTCATACCCTGACTGTGCCACTGTCTGAATTCCATAATATTTCAGCCAAAATAATTCAGCTCATTCAGTGAATAAGCCTAGGAACAAAGTTCAACTTCACTCATTTTAATACTTCAAGGTCTTTTCTGTAAAATTCTCCAGCACCACCCTGCTTTGAAGTACAGGGTTTAAGTTTGACAAAGGGATAGTTCTCACATCAAAAGTAAACCTTCCATTGCGCCTATAAAAACCCTCCCAAATTTTTCCAAAGTCTTAATAATGTCAATTGCCTTTCATACACATTCAGGGAAGTTGGGAGAAAGCTGTTCTTTTAGACTTCTTTTTCTCCTACAGAAATTAAGGATCATTACAAACTTCACTGTTGCTGTAAACTGTTACTTCACCCTTAGCTGACCAGATATGTTACATGTACTTTCCCCACAGAGTAAATATGCTTCAGTCAATAACTTTGGGGGAACTCAGAAAAACTTTTTATGTCCAGTGCCACTTTTAACCCTATACTGGCTTTCTGTACATAGAAGGGGAAGTAACATGGAATAGTGCTTGCCTGAGAAAAGAATGAACTGCAGAAAAGGAGATTGGTGAGATGGGGTCTATTGAGGAAGAAAGATAAGACACAGTTCATAATGGAGCCTAAAGATTTCCTAGAGACTGACTGTGAAAAGGGTGTGACTCTATGTTTTAGGGTCATCAATGAGCCTGAGAAAAGAGAACAGGGACAACTGGATAAACAGACTAGAACAAACATGGCGGGAATATAGACTGGGACTAGGAGAAAAAGCAAAGGAGTGTAGTACCTGGAATTATGGAATGAGAGACAGATGATGGACAGAGAGAGGTTACAAGAGTAAAAACAGAGGAATTCTTAAAGAAGAGATAGAAGAAAAGTTGTCAGACAATATTTGTCTCTGGAAGTTGGAACTCATGGGAAAAGTTAGGATGTTTATTTGCAAGTACAAAGAATTTTATATACTACATACACACCACAACACTGAATTAAGTCTACATAGAGAAATTTCATTCTAGTATAATTTGACTTCTGATTTCCTAACTTTGAAACTTTTAAAATGGTCATTCTGTATCTTTATAGGGGTTTTGTCTTCTGTGTGGCTTAATATTTTTTTTTCCTGTTACCCTAAGCAATTCAGTCAGCATTCATACATCCTTTGCAAGTAGTTTATTCTATTTTTGCCTTCTCGTCAAAGAGGGATTTGTATATGTTGAATGGTGTTTTGTTTTGGTAGGGCTTCCTTCCTTTCTTATGTGTTCACACTAGAAAAAAAAAGGCAGTTGACACTCCTCTTGCATAGTGAAGTTTGCAATGATCCTTAGTTTCTGTAGGTTGTATCTGAGAAAATTATCTTTTTTTTTTTGGTGAGGTTTGGGGTTTTTTTGTGTTGTTGTTGTTTTTTTTGTTTTGTTTTGTTTTGTTTTTTTCATGAGCAAAGATTGTTATATGCTGCAAGAATATTAATTGTACTTGAATTGTTCTGGGACTTTGCCCGATATATTTACATCATTCCATATACAAAATCCAACTATTACTTTAATGTGTAAATCATCAGGAAATTAGATTTTTACTAATTTAATTTGCTTATTGATATGCTTTGGGAGAAAGTAAAATGGAAGTTTTGGTTAGCTTGAAGGATAAATACTGAGATGATGAGTTTTCTACCTAAAACTCATAAATCCAGCCCACACAGGTAGTGACCAATGATATTGATGACTAGTAACAATGTTTTTACTCAATTTCTAAGAAACAATGTATAAGAACTTACCTAATTTATAAAAGCAATTGCTGCCCTGGTGTAAAATAGACACTCATTTTGCCCTATTCTTTCTGTCTTAGAACCGGTAAGGAGGGAACATTTACTCTCTATACCTCTGCCAAGAATTATCTCCTTGTGCCTGCAGATCCTGGGGCAGTGTGTGGCAAGGAGTATTATGCTCTGGTGCTTCTCTGTGAGCAGTTCTCCCTCTTGAGCAGAAGTTTCGTTTCTCATTCCCACATATCAGAGAGTGAGAATGGTCATACTGCAAACACTCATCACACTAATGTGGTGCTTAAACACCTGCTACACTCTTTCTGTTTATCATTTTTCTAGGCAGGTGTAGCCTGGCAAAAGTAAAGTCACTGTATCATTATTAGAAGGTAAGATTCCTCTTGGCTGTTTTTGTAATGACTTTTACCTTGGGCTACTACACCTGTCATCCTTAGACTAGATCAGCCTGCTATATGAATCACTGGAAAATACCTGTCTTCTAAATTACACTGAATCAGTAGCAAAGAAGTGGGGATTTGGCACCTCTTCTTGTTCATGTAAGCAGACAAGGAGTCTTTCCTCATACCCTCTGTGTTAGGTCTGACTGAGATGGAGTTAATTTTCCCCCTAGCAGCCCTCACAGTGCTGTGCTAGATCCTGTTTGGAAGGACAGTTAAGTACTTGCTGAAGATGCAGGCAGGCATCTGCAAAGAGTATCCCCTCATTATTAAAAGTAGTTACAGGGTAGAGGGATATATTTGTGCCTCTGGACTGGTTATGGGAAAGAAGAATTTGTTGATGATACTGTAGATAATTAGCTCAGAGAAGGCAGAAACATGGTAGGTGTGAACTGGCCTGTTAAGGCAGTGAGGAAGATTGGTCAGAAATTACATCTACACAATGTTGTTATTTACCAATATATGTCAGTGTTACTCAACTTCTTAAAAGAAGTTTACAGAGGCTCAAAATTTGCTAATTAATGTAATTTGAAATATGGCCTGGTGGTTGAGTCTCTCATTATTATCAGAGTTGCAGGAAACAATCTGGCAACTGAATTCTTTCAAAGGTTTATGGCACAGATCATAGGCATTTCATAGCCTAGAGGTTGAAGACCCATAGGAGGATAGAACATTTTATAGCCTCCTCTGTGTATTATACCATCTTTACTTCCTTTCCCCTCATTGGACCGTCAGCCTAAATGTAAACCAGTATAAGAATATGGCCAAGAACAGTCCATTCATCTGTTGTGCACATAAATATTTCCATACTGTTGTCTGGAGTCTATCAGGGTCATACAGTCTATCACAGGCTTGATTAGAATCATAAAATCACAGTATTGTAGGGGTTGGAAGGGACATCTGGGGATCATCTAGTCCAATGCCCCTGCCAAAGCAGGTTCACTTTGAGCAGGTTGCACAGGAACACATCCAGATGGCTTTTGAAAGTCTCCACAGAAGGAGACTCCACAACCTCTCTGGGCAGCCTGCTCCAGTACTTTGTCACCCTCATAAGTAAAGAAGTTTCTCCCGATGTTTAGGTGGAACTTCCTGTGTTCTAGTTTGTGCCTGTTGCCTCTTGTCCTATTACTGGGCACCACTGAAAAGAGACTGGCCCCATCCTCTTGACACCCAACCTTCAGATATTTATATGCGTTGATAAGATCCCCTCTCAGTCTTTTCTTCTCCAGGCTTAGCAGCCCCAGGTCTCTCAGCCTTTCCTTGTATGAGAGGTGCTCCAGTCAATGAAGAGTAATGATAATATATAAATCTATTTGAGTAGCCTTGACCTGGTGGTAGTTCAGTGGCCAGGGTAGACATGCTAAGTATGTGTATTACAAGGCATCAGAAGCATCACACTTAACTTCCCTCTGTCCAGTTCTGTTCCTATTATAGATAAGGAGTATTTAATTCAGTGATTCAACCCTGAGGGTGTTTGCTTCAAGTATGACAAACGATAAATGACATTTGTGGAATCCACTGATATTACCTGACTCAAGTAAATGTGCAAAATTGCAGCATGGTGATGATAGAAATTCACTATATTCTCTGCTGCACTACATGCTGCTGTACATATTAACTACTTTTAACTCATATGTTTGTTTTTAATAGCCAAACCTCTTTTCTACAGTTGCAGATACAGTTCCAGTAACAGTACACTACAGAAAAAAACTCTGATGCTTTCCTCCTCCTTCTAGGTATAGACAATAGTGGTTGCTTTATTGAGAACTTATTAAGATTACTTGTAACTTTTATAAATGCCATATATTAGGCAGCTACATGTTTCCATTCTCCAACTGACCTATTAGGTGCTGAAAACCCCATTACATCTGCTCCGTATAGACCCTTACAGACAACATGAAGGAACTCAGAAAGGCACTTAAGAGTGACCTGGTAACCATCACCATCTAGAAGTGTTTTCAGCAACATTTTGCTGCAGTTCTTTGAAAACTCTTTAACATTGACACCAATGCAGTTTCCTTGAGAGCAATTGAAAAAGTATACTTGGTTCCTTTGCAATATTTTCTTACTTTTGTTGTTATTCGAGACAAGTTTTTGGTTGGTAATTTTTTTTTTTTTTTTTTTTTAATTACTTGGTTGGTCACCCTTAATTGTAGTAGTATGAGAAAGAAAACTGAGTGAGCATCTCTTGTAAGACATACCAGTCTTACCTGGGACTGAAATTCTATGATACATCTAATAATTGCATGGCTATTGCATGATGTCATTCCAAGACACAGTTAAAGCTAGGTTTTTATGCCTTCTATACCTTAACATGTTTTTTTGCCCAAATCACCTACCCTGAATACTAACTTCAAATTATCATAGCTTTTTTGTCTGGATATAAACAAAGTGAAAGGACATTTAACATTACTGGATTAAATCTTAGAGTTTATGAAAAGCCCTCCCACTAGCACCAGTTGTAATAGGATTCAGTGGCTGATTTTACCTGGTATCTAAAATTGCATATTGGGTCCTCAGGAGATAAAAACCCCCCAACTTTCTTATCTAACTCTCATTTAAGACACAGGCTGTTTGTTGTCACTTGTCTCTGTGAGCATTGAAAAATGACATGAACTTACACTGATATGAAATTTTATATCAGAGGATCACCAGCAATAGGAGCAATAAGATGTGTATGTGAAAATTTCAAATAGCATCTATTTTCCTTTACAAATTTGACCCTAAGTCCTTAGGACATGAAAGAGTAGTTACTTAAACTGATTGCATGAGCTCCTTAAGGTGTTAACTAGAGATGGAGCAACAAAATACAAAGTCACATCTCTTCTGCATTCCATTCATCTATTCCTATCCATGTAATTGTATTTATTTTTCCAAGTCTGGCAAAACTAAATTTTGAGCTTTCAAGTATAGCTCTTCCAAGTGTTCTCCTTGAGACCAGGAACACTAGTGTCATGAGGCCTGTAAGAATTTCTTTCTAATGAGATTTTCAACTGTGATGGCAGCATGGAAATAGTCAGGACTACAGCCAGCTGGAAGATCTTTCTTAAAGTATTGAAGTGCCTCCAAGCAAAAACATTTCATAGATATATATTTAAGAATACACAAAGTTTTCTTTTCTTCAGACTCAGGGAATCTTCCTACATATTGCTATTGATTTAGGGGTGCCACTTAGAGACACTGGATATCCATGCCTGTCTGTCTGTGCCTTGCCTGACATGGAGACGATTTGAGAAGAGCCCGATCTTAACTGAATTTGATGTTGAATTTGATGTTGGTTGCTGTTACCACTTATGCCCTCCTTCATTCTTTTTCTGAAAGTGTTAAAAATGTTCTGACTTCATTTTAACATGGGCAGAACCACACTGTGAAGTAGTGCTGAATGTTAAATAATTGGAATTGGCAACCTTAGTCAATTTTTTTGAGAAATTACACCATTAAAAACTGAAGAATTTAAAGATCCTGACAAATTATCATAACACAGCTAAAAAGGTTGAACCATAAGTGGGTTTTAGCTGTTATTTTTCTGGGAATAGCACCTGTTTAGAGATGAAGGGTACATTGCAGGCTTAATAATAAGCCTGTTACAGAGCAAGGTTTACTAGTAAATCCCTTGGCAATTCTACTTTCCTTCTAGCTCTTCCTTGCAGCTTTCCCTCAGTAATGGAGATTTCTTTTATGCTTATACTAAGTACTCTTTCTTATCTAAATAACATAAAAGGTTCCTACTGGTCTCAAATCAAGTGACTACTGTATCAAGGTATTTAATACTCGATTTCAGAATTAAAATTTTACAGATTGTTGATGTAAACCATAAATCTGTGAGGATAGTGCCACCTAACGTATATAGAGAACATGACAACTATTTTCCGTTTATTTGACATAGTTACTAACTGGGATTGAAAGGTTAGGAATTTAGTATTCTTTTTACTCTTCTGACTAATTATCTGGAAGGCTATTCTGCCAGAGTTTTCCGTGGAATGACGGAAAAGGTCTCATTTCTACACGATTCACTTCTATACTGGTCTTTTTTCATCACCGGTTTGGACTATTTCAAGTTTTTTAAAATACAGAAAGTGTTTGACAAAAAAATCATTTATGTTTAACTGTATGCAGCTTTCCGAGCTTCAGTCAGGTCTGTCTATCAACTGAGAACATTTTCAAACACTGCTGAAGAAGGAGACAGTAAAATTTAGTAGATACTCTGTCCACTGAGAAGAATCAAGAGAAAATGCTGCAGAGAAACCCTAATAGAGGAGCATCTCTCTTGTGTCCTCCTTAACTGTACTTCTTCTACCTGTACTGTTGCTGATTTAGCCATGTCAGTGGTGTACACCTTTCTGTGTGCTTAGTGCCACTGTCATTTGCACCAGTGGAGCTGCCTCATATTTTGAGAGTGTGTATTGGGATTTGTAGCAATTTACTATTTCTGCATTGCTGTGACTTCAGGTATTGAGTGCCAACTCTGACTGAACATGGTCAGAAATGTGTTTTAAAGAATCTTCTCCATAAAAGGAAAAGCAATTTTAAAGTTGTATAATGTCAAGGAGAGATTAGGTACCTACCTTGAAAGACTTTATGGAGACCTACTTTCAGATGCTTTATTTCTCAGCCCATTTTTGGATAATTGATATGGAAACTGTGGACCTGATATAAGCTGACCTTTTTGATACCGTGCCTTTCCATGTAATCAAGAAAGCTCATTCAGTCATCGTGGTTTGGTGAGTATGTCTATAACACTTTGATTGTTCTTTGGAACTTGTTTCTAAAATTACTGTAAGGATTCCTGATTAAAAAACATCCCAAGCATATTTATGAATGATAAACATTGTGGCTGTGGATGCACATTTTAATTAACTAGAAAGTCACATCTTCTTTTCACTAATCCTCTTGCTGTTTCTCTCCTGGGGCTCATGTGTGGTGATTGTAGAGAGCTGAATAATGTTTTAGTCACACAACTTTCATTAAAGCTATCAAAAGCATGCAGTTAATTCCCTGAACTCAACCTTGAAATCATAAAGGTTACTGTTTTATTCCTGTATATACAAAGATGAGTACTTTAAACAGGCTTATTGCTTTGTGTGGTATGAAGCTGCTTTATATGACTAGAATTTTGTTAAATTTTCAACATTACTGTGATATTCTTTGGGTCTTTTCAGAGTGTCTCTACAGAAACACAAAGATGAATGAAAAAGGATGATATTCAGATGACTAAGGACAGGATTTACAAGAATAAAAAATTCAGTCATTACACAGCTAGCAGATAAAAGAGGTGCAGTACCATCTATACATACGAGTCATTAGATGAAAGGAGGTTTTGAGTCATCTATGACCTTTTTCTTCTATCATTCACTGAACCCACTAATATGCATTTTAAGTACCTTTTTTCTTTACAGAGAAAGAATTAGCATTTTTATTTCAAAACCAGCCAAATTGACTGGGGTTTATATTTTGCTTAAGGTACTTATATAATTTCATAGCTTAGCTTCCCATGGTACAGTTGAGATTGCTTTTATGCCATACTATAAAATCTGAGAGCAGGATTTCTTTTCACATACAACACAGAGCATGTCTTCTTCTTGGTCTCCATCACATTGACTGGTTTGAGACAGAAAACTTAACTTGCAGCTGAAGAGCATAGCACCCAACAGATTCCAGTTCAGTATAGTTTCATTTTCCTCCTCTTCTGCCTAAGTCTCTAAATTGGAGAGACATGGCTTTGATGACTGCACCACTCAGTGGATAGGAATTGAATGAATGGTTGCACTCAAAGAGTTGTGGTTAACAGCTCAATGTCCAACTGGAGACCAGTAATGAGTGACTATGAAGTGTCTACTGAACCACAGAGGCAGACTTACTAATATCAGTGACAAGCTGTACAGGAATGAATCTGGACACTAAAATAAAAATCGTAAGTGATTCCTTATACCTTTCTCCACCAGAGAGGGGTAACCCTGGAAAAAATGAAATTATTGAGGCATGATAGATGTCTTGCTGTGTTTACCTGGAGGGCATGGAAGACTTGTGAGCTAAGGCAAGGTCCAGAAAAGGTTGGAGACCATAAAGACCATAAGTGGACAATGAATTTTTCCCATCCTTCTGCTACAATGTGGTTGGTAGGCAAAATGCAAACAGGGTCTTGAAGACTGACTGGATATGAAAAAGGAAAAGCTATGGAGGGTGGTGGCAAGCAACAAGAAGTAACAAGAATCAAATCGTGATGCACTGATCATGGTCCATTCTGATAGCCAAGGGTAACCATCTAACCTTCTTCCAGCATCAATTGTTAGCTGCCCAAATTAGCATAGTTCTGGAATGAGTTACCAAGAATTTATGCAGGATGTAAACATTTCTAGTTACAGCACCTCAGCCTGTGACACTGCCATGTCGATGAGTCAAGTAAGATCTGTCACAATCTGCCAGGAATTTGCATGGAACATTAATATGGAAAATTCCAGCTACCACAGAAGTTGGTGTTGTTGTTTCCGTTGTGCTGTTTCTGTTGTACAACTTCTTCCAGTTCAACTCAGAAAGAGTGTCATAGCTAAACAGCATTTCAGGGATGGCTATAAAAACTGGAATACTGATACTAATGCTCACATGATGTATACTGCAGGATTAGCAGTTCATGCATTACCTGGAATTAATTTAATCCGGATTAATTGCTAATTATAGTCTCCAGGGCTGAGTGCAGCCATAAGTCTCACTGGGAGAGTGTCTTGTACCTTGCTTGCTGGTCTCCTTTCCAGGACCTCATTCATCACAGGTTACTCTGCAACATCGGTAGGTGTGATGAGCTGCAAGGCGGGTCATATTGTGAGACATCCTTCCTACTCATCCACCCTTCCCATGGTGCCCTGCTGCAAGAGGCATAGGAAACCACAGACACAAATATCTAGCTGCTGCACTTCTCTGCAGCTGTTTGCCACTGCAGTATCTGCCATGTGGTGGTGTGTGACTGCCAGGGAAATGAGCAAACATTTATTTTAGGAGGAGGAAGGTCTATTGGGCATTGCTACAGGCACAGGAATTCTTGTTCTAGCTGCAGTCTTATTTTGGTTCTGATTTAATATTCTTCATCACCTGTCTAAAACCCTTGACATTATTCTGTAACTTGATTTTTTTTTTAGATTCTATTAAAGTGACAGCTGTATGCAGGAGCAAGTTATGTAGCATATGCCTTGCAAGTAAAAGCTGGCCTATAAGGAAAGACTTTTGGTGCAAGGATCTATTTAATATATGAGGAACAGACTGACTTCCAGAATGGAAGAGAAATCCTATTTTTGGCAGAGAATAAAAGCAAAAAATAAAGCAACAGATTGAAGAAACAGAATAATTTCCAGTCACTTAATAAGACAGTGGAAAGTGTGAAAAAAATTTAATTCCTCTTTCAGTAGGAATGATACAAATTCACAAGGGCTTGGTTGTTTATATATAAATATCACTTTGTCTCACAGAATGACAGAATCTTCATGATCTCCTAACAAGAAATTTTTTATAATTAGAAAAGCAATTTTAAACTTCTGATTTAAATCCTAAAGAAAAAAATCCTAAAAGAGGACCTAGTAGAAAAATAGCTACAATAATTCTGTAAGAGTCAGTACAAATCCAAGCTCTAATAATTTTCTATTTTTATGTTTTACTAGGTGACAACAGAAACTGGAATTTAAACAGATTAAGCCATTTGCACAGCTTGATGCTGAATAGTATTTTATGTCAGTTGTGAAGAAATGGTGAAGAAAGACACTTTCTGCAAGACAAACAGCAGTGTTGCTTAACAATGATGACAAAGCACAGAGTTAGAGGTAAAACTAGAAATATATCCTGTTGATCAAGGAACACATTAGTTTAGATTTTCCTGAAGGGGATTTTTATATTCAAATTTCTCCTTTGGCTTTGCAATGCCAGTCATCGGGTATTAGTAGACTTTTACAGATTTATGATGGTGAAGGAGAGGCTTAGTGAATATCTTCTTCTGCTGGCCACGTAATTGCCAGCCTTGGTACTGGGAAGATCAAGGGTCTTTGTTCTCCAAAGCTCCTGAGATAGGTCTGTGCAAAATCTATCTTAGCTTGTATATCCATACAGTATTCTGTAGTGTGGATATTCATTGGCACTAGCCACTTGGCACTAGTTTGGAAATCTCTGCACATTTTAAGAATACTGTAAGTCTTTAAAATGCATTTTATTTTTAAGGCTTCTGACATTGGAGGAAACAATTTTTAATTTGAACTGTTCTCCCTCTTAACCTTTAGTTGACTACTTTAGCTGTCCTTAAGGAGAGGGCTACTTTTGAAGATAGTCAGGGTCAATAGGTGTCTTTGGAATGTCTCACAGGATTAGAAATGGCAGTGGCCACATCCCATAATATTTAGATGCCAATAAAATGTGATAAAATTATTTGGAGAAATATTCAGTCCTATGAGGAGAGTACAGGATATAATCTTCCCTTCCTCTAACCTAAGAAGCATTAGACACTGTCCAAGACCCATCTCAGATACAAAATACATATTCTTTAAAGTTTCTTTTTGATATCAATGCCCCAGAAAACATTAAGTTTGGAAGATAAAATTATTTATATATTGGAAGCTATGATTATTAATATATTTTAAGTTAGTTAAAGTAAGCACAGGAAAAGCCTGGTTTGACTTTTGCATTTGTGAACCTACTAACATGCTTAGCAATTTACTTCTTTAAAAATTATAACCAGGATTTAATAATAGTAAGATATCTCTGTCTAGAACAAAGGCTGTAGAAAGAATAATGAGATGTCCAACCAACTAGCCATGAACTGTTGAAGAATGCCAAATCTAAGTAAAACTGAGGGAAAGGTAATTCTAGTGGGGAGAGACCACTGACTCATGGACCACTGACTCCAATTATACTACCTCCTCAAAAGAAAAAGGAAATAAGTAGATTAGGAAATAGATAGAGCATGTGCCATAATTTACATAGCAAGCGTGGATATTTTGACTAATCACATAGATCAATAAAGAAAGACGACTGTGATTAAGATTTTGTGTATAAATAGCTGATGGTTTCAGGTGTTGTGTGTGCTGATTTTGACCTGGCACCCATGAATGCACACTCATGAAAATAAAGAAAATACCTCCACCTTGTTTGCATGATTGGCAGTTGCATACTGGGTGACAGACCTAGTTTTGGGAATACTTTTTGGACAATTCAGGTATTTCAAGTAATCAACTGAAATTAACAGTTGAAGGTAACTTATACTATAAGAGAGAAAAAAGAAAATTCCTGGTGGATGCCCTGAAGCATGATTCTTTCCTACGTAAAATTATGTTAATTCAGAATATAAAAAAAATTACCTTTATGCAAAATCAATCTGAATGGGAGGAGAGTACAAGAAGTGATAATTTTAAACTATTTTTTGAAAGTACATGCAAAAAAACCCTCACGTCGGTAGCTGGAATCAGAAATAATTTTAAGTCACAGTGATGGTGAAGTTGTATGTATGGAGGTTGCTGGCAGCTTCCCAGCAGAAAGCTCCCCTGAATTGGCACTTATTTGCTACCGGAGTTGTCATCAGACAAGCTATATCTCTTTTTAGCTGCTCAAGAGCTGCTAATGGGATAATGATCAGTTTGCATTTTCTCATTACCACTTATTCATCATAGACAGTGAATACAAAGTAGCTGTAGTTAAAGTATTAAGTCATCAATTCTGTGATGTTTAGTCTGTGTCTAAATTTTTATATTAATATTTGATAATCTGTGGTTGAAGCCTGGGATATTTAAATCAAATAATTATGCAAGCTCATGATATGAATTCTACTTTCTAAAACAAAGGGATTATTTTGTGTCAACCTCTGCTTCTACTCTAGAAAACACCCTATGGACTGTTCTTCTGAGGCTTCCTTTCCAGTGATGCTGCAAAGAACATATAGCTATCAAAGTATTAGATTAAATGATATGCACTCTTGAGGAACTGGATTTATTAATAACAATGTTAAATATGATTTTGTAGCCAGTATAAACTGGAAAAACATTATTAGCACAGAGTTATGCTAATGTTAAACCATGTAAGGGATTCTTAGCAAGGAAGATGAACTAAATTTTGCTACAAATTCCTGAAGGGATTAAAAACTGGAAAAGGTGCTTCTGTAATCAAGTGGAAGAGGAGGAGAGGGAAGATAGGACAAGCCTTTTTTTGGTGGCCAACACCAAAATCTTCTGCCCACCATAATTTTCTAGGCCTATTAACTTTGCATCTTGATGCTGGAAGCTGTGGCTTCATATAACAATGGCCATTCAATCTGGGTACAGATAAGTATTGTTATAAAAGACTTAAGTACAATTATAAATTTTTATGTACTTTATAATACACCAAGCTTTTACAGAAATGCCTCTTATGCAGAATTCAATGATGAATATAAAATAAACATGGTCTCATTCATTTTATCTTCCCTTTTCTCTACTGGATACTAACAGAATACTTCTTCCTTTTAGAATGCGTTCCTCTCTGGAGACTTTTTTTTGGAAAAGACTGTAGAGAGGTTTGTTTTTATGAAATGATACTCCCACACACGTGCAAAAGTAGGTTTTTGCAAAAGCTTCCTGACTGGAAATGTCTTTCTGAATCCATATATAAAAGCCATTTTCTTTAGGAAAACATGTATATTCCTCATGCAGATATTGTAGATATGGCCTTTTTAATCTCATTTACCAAAGGTGGGAAGATGCTAAGTTTTACTGAACAAAATGCTCTTTGCAGTAGCCCATCTATTGTGGTAGATGTGTAATGGGCTTCCATCAGTTTCTGGATCAGATTCTTGGCTTCTCTGATCACCACAGCCCTACTGAAACCAGCAGCCTTTCATAGGCACACATTGGCAGAGAATCGTCTCCTATTTCACTCTGTCCAGAAAACAAAATGAAACAAAAACTACCGTTTTTTAGGAAGACATAATAGGCACTTGAGATGGAAATAGCTGATCCTTCCAGTTGTAATGAAACGATTATTCATTATGAATGGCATTTGCCAGGCTAGTGCCTGTAAAGCTACACTCTTTAAGGCACAAGTTGTTCTTTCTTATATTCTTATTCTGTTAAGCAGAACAGAATAGAACAGAATACGAAGTATGGTAGAGGTATTTTGTACTGGCAAAAATGTAATGAAGTTCATTAAAAAGATGTATAAATGAGTCAGAATAATTAAGGTTGGATAGTATATGTGGTAGTCATCAGGCTTGATCTGACAGCTAAATCAGAGCCAACTTGTAATTTGTATTAGGTTACTCAAGTCCTGGATATCTCCAAGGATATGCACAGCCTGTCTGGCAACCTGTGCCAGTGTTTGACCATCCTTGTTGTGAAGCATATTTTTCTTGCTCTGAAAAGTGAGATTTTTAACCTGAAGTGGTTTTGTTGTTGTTGTTGTTTGTTTGTGGTTTCTTTGGTTGTTTGTTATTTGTTTGGTATGTATGTGTCTTTCTTTGGTTTTGTTTTGGTTTTTTCAACCTGTGAGCTGAAGTTTCTCAGGCTTGCATTCAAAATGGAAAAAATGGGGAGCCATAAGACCTACCTGGCCTCTACTCCAACTGTTTGGTCTAACAAACAGGGAGCTTACAAAGACTGGAGAGGGCCTGTTTACAAAGGCCTGTAGTGAAAGGACGAGGGGCAATGGTTTTAAACTAGAAAAGAGTGGATTTAGACTGGATGTTAGCAAGAAGTTCTTTACCATGAGGGTGATAGAACACTGGAACAGGTTGCCCAGGGAGGTGGTTGAGGCCCCATCCCTGGAGACATTCAAAGTGAGAATTGATGAGGCTCTGAGCAACCTGATCTAGTTGAACTTGGCCCTGCTCTCAGCAAGGGGGTTGGATAAGATGACCTCTAGAGGTCCCTTCCAACCCAGATATTTCTATGATTCTAAGTATTTCTGCTCAGAATTCTTCACAACTCAGAGCTCATCACAACATAGACTGGCAAGAAATGCTGCCATGACACCTGTATATTGCCTATAAAAGGGGTTTGTAGAATTGTGTTGTGTGATGACAGACTGAGGGCAACTTTTTTTAAAAAGCATTCTGCAAGCAAAATTCTGACTTCTATCCTATTGGTCTTGCAGGAACCCAGTCCTATACAGTGTGCTGGGTGTTGATTTTTTAATGTCTGCTTGACAAAATGTCAAGTCTCTTAAGTAAGCATATTTCTTGAATACTAATAAACTTCCAGTCATTGCCTTGTTTACTCTGCTCTGTGACAAGTGGGGCAGTTCAGAACAGGGGCAGTTACAAAAATTGCACAGATAGACTCACAAAGTTAGGAGCATTTCAGTGTCTCCAAGATGCAGAAGGAATTTCAGAATCACAGGTTGGGACTTGGGCACCTGTATTTCTGAATTTCACTGGAGATGCCTAAGATGCCTGTGAGCAATAGTTTCTACCCATAGCCATTATTTTTATGGGGTAATTTTAACAAACTCAATTTTTTCTTTGTTTGTTTGGGTTTTTTTAAAGTATATAAAAATGCCCAAACTGCATTTTTGCAGGGTTAAATGCCAATCCTAACATCATGCTTGCTTGTGTTTATTGAGTGAACTGTTGTCAGGAAGGGCTGCTGTAAGGACACTTGATATGGTCATCCTGTAATGTTATGTCAGCTAAAGGAATGAAATATCACTTGAACACAGTTCTTGGAACTTGTGTTAAACCTGATGAAATAAGAAGTCATAAGACAAGCTATACTATCTAATCTTTGGAATATTTTTAGAGATCTAATGCAAAAAAAAGACCCTTCTCCCCATTTCTAATACAAACAGATCCATCATTATTAATTAACAACATACAAGCACCTAGAATAACAGGCTAGTACTTCATGTTCTTGCAGTGTGCCGTGCCTTTCAAATTTCTGTCCATGTGCCTCAATAGCATACTGTTGTTATAATGCCCTGTAAAGGTTTTACCTCTAAGGAGCCTAACAATAGCTTCTGTTCCAGAACAGAAATGGCTTGTTACAGGACAAAAGCCTTTTGTGAGGAGAAAAGTTGAGCAAAACAGTTTTATACTCAGTTGTCTTTGTTTCCAGGCAGGCAGGCAGCTAATAATGTGCATTTGTCAGTTTACTACTTTAATGCTATTCCAGAAAATAGTGCTCTTGGTCGTGACATGTTGGGGTTGCTCTTTATGGTTCATCATCTGCATGGCCTTCTGGGAAAAGAACTTTACAGCAATTCTGTTTTAACTAACCTTTGTTATATCTATGCCTATAAATATGGGATGTCTTTCTACTTGGTTTTTACTAGGCCATTTCTAATGGTGACCTGAACTAGAATGAAGTGGACATGAACCAAAAAGAAGATCTTACTCAGCAGGTAAGAGACTGACTGTGAGTGGTTTTTTAGCAGATTTACTGATATAAAATACTTCTTGCATCCACTTCAAGATTTCAAGCAAGTGAATACTTCATTGTGAATTGCGTGCAACTCTTCCTAATTCTGAAGCAAGTGCAGGTCAAAGAAAGGGTTCTTGTTTAATCTGAAAAAACCACATTTGCTTTAGGAAGTAAATCTAATGTATTTTAACTTCCTATGTCTTTCATTTATAACTCTATGAAAAATAAAATATATAGAGGTCTAAAATCTGTTGCCATTAATATTTGTGGGAAAACAGATTGGATTCATTAGTGTAAATGAAAACACTACAATTTGTGGACCAGAGTCTGACCTCAATGAGAAAGTGACAGGTCTTGACTCAGGCTACCAACCTAAGTGTTGCTGTTCAATTCGTTCAAGAGCGCAATCTAAAAGAGTTCCTGGCCTTCAATTTCAAAAAAAGCCTCCCAAAAAAAAAAAAAAAAAAAAAAAAAAAAAAAGCACCCCCCCATCTCACACGTCTCCCCACCCACA